>SNQJ01S0186229.1:6047-18583 GCA_010110895.2 Picea sitchensis | reverse complement strand
TTCCCCTTCTCAATGGCTTCCCTGCATAAAAATGGCTTTGGCTTTCAAATTCCTCAGCATTTTTCCTATTTTGAACCTTCTTCATGCTGCTAAGAACCCCTGGTTTATATAGATTTTAAGTGGGCATCAACCTCCCAACTTCCTCCCAAGATCTGGCCTCAAATCGAGCTCCAGATCTATAATGGACAAAATCCATTAAAAACAGCTCAAAAATCTTTATTATAAGGTTAAAAACCCAAAAATGGCCAAATGCACGTGCTAGCCCCCTGTCTTCAGGCTCCAAGTCACATGGGATAGGTCCATGTGTCCACGGGCTAGGCTGGCGCGCTGGTCTTTAGCCCTGGTCTACGCTAGGCTCTGGTCGTATGGCCATGTGTCCTACTGCTAAGGCTCCACGTGCTCCAACTGTTGTCTGCTTAGCCCCTGGTCCTGTGGGTATGGCCATGTGGCCATGCCCTTACCTCTCCACGCACCCTCTGGATTGGCTTGCTCCCGGATTCGTAGCCCTGGTCGGTCGAGGCTGGCCCCTGCCGACCTGGGCCTATTCCAATCACCTCGCCACCGCAAACTCAAAAGGAGAATGTGCCATTTGGTTAACAAGACCCACCATTAGCACAGCCGGTTATCCCTTGGTTGTTAGTCCGTTGCCTAGCTTGGAGGTCGGATGTTCGAATCCTCCAGAGGCGGAAAATTTTTGAACTAGCCAATATTGGCAAAATCCGAGGTGCCACGTGGAACCCTCTGATTGGGCCACGTGTCCCCCTGTTTGAGACCATATCACACAGTGACCAACACAATCAGCAATCCAGTCACCTGCCACGTCACTTCCGTACAGCCAAGTCACTTGCCCAGTCACCTGCCACATCATCATTCGTACTGCATAGCCACCCTGCCACGTCAGCATCCGTACAACCCAGTTGTCGTCCCTACTGCCACGTGTCAGCCTGTCATTGGGCCACGTCATGTACGAACCGCCACGTGTCAAATCCGTACAAGTGCCAACTCAGCTCGAAAACGCCAAATTTGAGTGACACATGTCACCTCTTGGTGATGCCACGTTAGCATGATGATGTCATCATGATGTCATGCTGACATCACCCATCGTACTGCTGATGTCAGCAGTACACCATGTTGACTTTAACCAGTTGACTTTTTATCTGTTTGGGAAATCGGTCAAAACGCGATATCTTTCGCATACGACGTCCATTTGCGAAAAAAAATATATGGACGGAATCAACGCGATGAGACGGGCGCAATGGAGTTGGTTTCGTCGGATTCCGAGAAATTTGATTTTTAGGCCTTCCTGGATCCATTTTGGATCACTATTGATGAGAATCCTAATATAAGTAATGGTGGAACATTGCTTGTCATTTATGTTCGTCATTTAAATGTTCTTCCACATTTATTCATTATGCTTTCTTTCAAAGTTTCAATATAATGTGTTATTTATAAAATAGCACATTGTATATATATATATATTGCATTTCCCCATTTCCAAATTTTTTGGGGGTCACATTTCCAATGTGTTTCTATTTTGGAAACGCATACTCGTTTCCCCATATCATGCAACTTAGGTTGTATGATTATACTTAGCACTTGCATTTTCATGTACCAAGTAGAGTAGCTTAGGATGAACAAGCATTTGAGAGCATTAGAATAGGAAGAATAAGCTCTAGTGAGGATTAGATTTCATGGTTGTCATTGTTAGCTTATGCCTTTGTTCCTTGTAAAGCCAATTTGAACTATGTAATGGACAATATGAAGTTTGAACATTGTGTGTGGTGTTTAGGGATATGATATGGATCCATGCCACCATGGTTTTATTTCATTTGTTGGCTTATGCCTTGGTTCCTTGTAAAGCCAATATTGAACTATGTAATGGACTATATAAACATTGTATGTGGTGTTTAGGAATGTGATATGGATCCCATCCTGCCACATAGTTTTATTTCATTTGCTTGGAGAATCTTCTGAACAGAGATTCTGGGGTTCTCATGCACTCTTCTTCAAAGATCACATGTCCCCAAGTTGGAGCCAGTTGTAATCCCTCATATTGCATGAGAGGTAAATTTGTGATTTTCATCATATGACAATTGGAAAGGATCAAGCATATATTCCAAAAGAACCAAGAATTAGGGAGGTTGGTTATTGATATAGTCAAATGAGCCATGACTCAAGGGAGGTGTTCCATTACTTGAGGGATCTGTTAACTTTAGAAGGATGCCCAGCATTGAGGAAGTTTAATGTAAGGTGCCTTTCAAGGAGAGCGTCCAATTTTCAAAGGAAACATCCCACATTTGGAGGCTCTAACCAACATGAAGAAGCATAACAACCATCGCATAGCTCAAGAGTCTTTTTTTTAGAGATTTGAGAAGGTCAAAAGGCACCAATCCAAGAAGACGAACGTCCAACTTCCTTTGGTTTGATCCTCCCTCAAATCATGGATTTTAAACTCCCAAGCATATTTTATTCATTGGAGGAGAAAGTGGTTCTAAAACTACCTTTGGCTATTTTGGGGAAAATTAATTGAGGAAGTTGAGGAGTGTTGTATTTTATTGTTTTCCCTTGGAGCAAGTTATGGATCTAGAAGAAACAAATCATATTTTATTATAAGGGAAGTTGAGCTAAACTCTATATAAAGAGTAGCTCCTCCCATTTGTAAATTATGAGTGAAAGAGCTCCCAAGCTTCGAAATAAAATTGCTTTATCTTTGTCTAAGCTTTGTGGAATGTATATCCAACCTTGTTGAAATATGGCATATATTTTTGGTGCATATTAGTAGGATTTTATTGCAGGTTTGGATTGTCAAAGTCGATTTGGGCGCCATATAGGAGTAACGTTGCTACGTTGGAAGAGGTAAATCCTCTTTGTTACATTGTTTAAAGGGGAAAGAACTTTTCCCTGTATTTCTTGAGAACGAAAGCATAGTTTGATCTCTTTAGGAAAAGAACACTCTCAAATTGAATTGGAAGTGGTGCGATTCTTGAAGACCCTTCCCTTTGTAAAATCTATGAAATTTGGCTTGCTAAATCTAGGGCTATTTGGATCTTGTTGTTAAAGCCCAATTTGTTCATAGATTCTTAATAAGAATCACCCCCCTAAGGTTACATGCATGACCCCATATAGACCAAACAAAGCAAGGCATTGATCTTCCTTTACATCCACCAACCAAAAGATACAAAAATCTCCAAAAATTATTTATGTTTTCTCAACTATCTCTTGCTCCCACTCTATACTACAACACATTGAGCTTAGTTAACCATAGGGATTCCCCCTTAGGGTAGAGTTCATTTAGTCTAAAGAGAGAAAGGCTATTGAGGTGACAATGGGTAGTTTGCCTAAGTTGCCCTTCAGATTTCATAACTTGTGCTTAGAGGACTTTTGCATCAAGTGAAAACCTGGGAGGTAACACTTCCAATTGGGGTTGAAGCTATGGAATGAATCCTTGAACCGACATCGTGGTTGTTTTTCTTCCCTACTAATCACTAAACTTGAGCCACCACATCAATCATCCTCGTCCTCCCACTTTACCATTTTGAAATCCCCACCAACAATCCACTCCGTGGAAGGGAGAGAGGAGGCCATCCAATCCCAAAGTCTACTACACTCCACACTGAGTTTAGGAGCGTAAACTGCACAAAACCCAATCACTCAATCCTATATCAAAGGAGTGACCTAGACACACAATCCTCCAAATCCGAACCAGAAGCTACCGCAAAGTTTTGCAAATAGGATGAAAGGGCAACCACGAGCCCTCTATTCCCTTGACAATGTTTTGAAGGCCAAAAATGGTCATTCCAACAATAATTCATTTGATTCGAAAGCTTCAAACATGTCAACTTGACTTCTTGCAAGAAGACCACATTCGATCGAAAATGTTGCAACACTCCTCAAACAATTTTCTTGCGAATGGGAATCGTCATCCCTCAAACAGTCCAAGATAGTAGAGAACTTCATTCCAAAGGAAGGTGAAGACTCAAAACCTAGCAAAGGGCGATCAAGTGAACCATAGCATCCTGTCAGACTTCAATCGTGACTTGGGGCTCGCATTTTACATATTCATGATCCTCGCAAGCTCACGATGTCAATGAGCCTATTTCAAGCCACATGCAAGCAGTTTTTCAAGGATTGCTGGTCGTTTTTGAGCACATATTTGGATTCCTTGTAAAAGGCAAGTCTAATGAGCCTGCTTTCATCCACACATGAGATGTTGATATTTTTTGAGATGTTGATATTTTTAGCATTGTCTAAATTTTAGACTAGCTATATTTTGCAACAGTCTCATTGAGATTATCTTCATTTTCAGTATTTCCTTTTTCTTTTTTTCAAAGCTAGACTGCTTTTCAGGCATGTCTATATTTAGCAATTTCTATTTGTGGTAGGTACAAGTTATGACGTCATGGTTCCTAGTGTGCAATTGTAGAGTGGCCTCCAAGATTCCGAGGGGTGAAGGATGATGAGGCAAGTACAGTTTTGAGTGGGTAACAAGTACATCTCATTGTGGCGGATATTATAGGTGCTTTGGACAACTTATGAGGTGTATGCAAAGTTCCTTTCCCCTTACTCGTAAGTATCCTCATCATTGTTATTGGCTTGGTTTAAGTTGCCCTCTTAGAACCTTTTTGAGATGATGATCTTTTTAATACCTAGAAGAAAAGGGCGATTGGATACTTTTGAGTTATGTTGACTTTGGGAATAGCAAAAAGGGGTATGACCCTTTCTTAGAGAGAATTTGTCATGCATACGTTGTTATATCCTATAGGGGATGCGTACGTTGTTATATCCTATAGGGGATGCGTTTTAGTTATGTTCATCATCATACATATCCTTAGTTATGTTTATCATATATGTCCCTGGCTACTTTTATAGACCTCAATTCGCCCTTTCTAGTTGGCACGTGTGCCATGAGGTGTCTCACAATGATACTTTTGGAGTTGACCCATCCCAAGCTATTTGCTTTACTTTCCTTGGCCTAAATTAACATGCATGCAAGTACTCCTTTATCAAAGAGTTTCCTGGGGGTTAATATTAAAGAAATTCAGCCAGGGATAGAGGCTGCTTCTCCTACAGGAAATGGCTTGGACAATCTAAAATGGGTAGATGTTACATTTGTAACTAGCCACATATCGCTAAGGGGCGGCACCCACTTTAGTGTTCAATACAGGGTTTTACCATGATGATCAAGTAACGGCCATATCTATGGAGGAAGAAACCGATTGATATCATAGAAAGCTTGCATGATTGGGTATAAAAGACAGGAACAGCACTGTGATAGGGCAGATCTGAGTTTATCTGTTTGCATGGTGGTTTATCAAGTAGATTTCTTATCTAGTAAGCAGGTAACGTTTAAGAGGATATTATTGGTACCAGGGCGCTGGGCATGCTTGTTACAGACAGAAAAGCTGGTTCAATTCTTTGGCATAGTTAGCAGTCTATTTAATATTGTTAAAGCACAAAAGCCTCAGCTTATCGTTGTCTATCAAATCCATTCATGCAAAAAAAGGCAAGGGATCAAGTTGCTGTTGGTATACCAAGCATTTCCTTGAACCAAAGTTGTGTTGCCAAGTTTATCAAACAGAAAAGCTAGTTAAATTTCTTTTGTGCAAGTAGCAGTTGTGCTAATTTGGCTAAAGCCCAAAGACTAGGTCGATCTTCTTTGCATGTTAGACTGAGTTCTGATTTGCCTTGGTTGTCATTATTAGTATCTATCCTAGTTTTGCCAAGAAGAATTATGGGTTCAACCTCATCCCTTTAGCATGAGAATACTCTTGAAACTTTCTCCTTTGTCCAATAATAGCATATGAGAACTGGTTAAGGTCAATACTGAAGGAGTGCGTAGGTGGATGCTGTTTTGGGCTCATATTCAGCAAGGAAGATATCTGAATGTCAAAGGTCCGCGAAAACATAAGTCAAAACAACATCATATTGAGGGTCGTATTCATGGAAACAGTGCCAAATTTACCATACAGAAACAGATTTAAAGTAGCATTTCCTATACAGATATCAGCACTGGAATGTCGGTTCTTGGCAAGTACTAGTGTTAGAATGAGTGACTAACATTTACAGCCTGCATAATAGCTTGATGGTATGAATTCCAGCAGTGTATGCTGGCTATGGTAGTCAATTCAGCGCTGGAGGTTGCTTGAAACAGCCAAGTGTCAAGTTTATTTTAGGAAAAGGAAAGCTACAGGCTTCATATAAAGGCATTTTTTGATGAGATCAACTGCACAGGATATAGGGAATCAGTGTGTTGACAAAGATCTCTCTGCAGTCAATTGAAAAGGATAGCAGAATATAGGAATCATCGCCACTGTTGTACAGGATATTTGGGTTGGAAGTTATGTCCAAACAGATGGAAAAGGGAGATGTGCTCAATAAGAAGTTTAGTCAAGCAGCATGGGGTGATAAGACTGGTAATGGGGATCTACAGGTCGAATTTATGGATGATTAGAGGAAGAATGAGCCATATCTTGGCACGGAACTTACTAATTATGTCCTCTCCAAGTGTCTTCCTTTTTTTGTCCTTAAAGCTGTGCCATGCAATTCAGATTTTTGGAAGTTTCCTTAAGGTTTAAAGCATGTAAACAGCAGATTTTTGGAAGTTTCCTTAAGGTTTAAAGCATGTAAACAGCAGATTTTTGGGTGAGGTCGACCTAGTAAGTCAGCAGCTTTCTTTTGCCACTAAAAAGCTCATTCAAACAGCAGATCAAGCTACAGTGGCAGGCATGCAGGGACTCTCTGATTTAGTATGCTTTCTTGCCTTTTTCCACAGCCAGTTTAGGATTGGATTGGGATTCTATATAAGCAGGGGAAGAAGACATTGAAGAGGTGAGACAATATTCTCTTCAGAGCAGTTGTAGGCTGTAGCAGCGGAAGACTCTTCACTCTTCCACCTTCCAGACCTTCATAGCACTACCACCAGTGCATGCTATGGAACCTATGGCAGCCTGTGACATATCATTCCCTATGATGTAATCAAGAGAAGATGTAATCAAGAGAAGATGTAATCAATCTCTTGAGCAACKTGTTCATTTGGTTCTATTATGCKTCTTCCCTAGCTCTTGGAATCTATTGGTTGTTTACTGGTTTAAAAGCATTGTAGTGTTTTGGCTAGTTAGAGTGCACTTACTTTAATTTATCTTTCACTTAAGGTGCACATTCACCTCATCTATTTCCATTTAATTTGTTGTTATAAATGTCTTAAGGATCTGATCTCAAACACTCTCAATTTTACTTAAGTTTATCGTCGCTCTTGACTATTTAAGGACAGCTCAAGAGTGAGTCTTTTGGGTGCTAATCATCTTGGATTCTTTGCAGATTTGTTGGTTCGATGGCAGCATACACCCGCTTAGACTAGAAAAGCACTAGTGCCAACGGAGAGGCATCCAACCATGACTAGGGTTGGTTTGCTTATAGTTGTTAGGTGAATCTGCTAGTGTAGGATTGCATGATAACAGGTCCAAACCCCGGAGAAGGGCCCGCATTGACTAAAGGCTAAACAGAGAGCTCTCCCTGTGACGTTGGTTTGCTTATAATTGTTAGGTGAATCTGCTAGTGTAGAATTGCATAATAACAGGTCCAAACCCCGGAGAAGGGCCCGCATTGACTAAAGGCTAAACAGAGGGCTCTCCCTGTGACGTCGAGCTAGGATAAACAAGCGGTGAAGAACCAAGGGGTTTCTCCATACCCAATACCTCCTCAGAAGACATAATGGCAAGGGGGGTCTCGCCAACTACCTGTGTTTCCTCCATATTAGCATCTATTTCCTCTATGTTAGGGCTTAAACCCACCACTAGCTCCTCGTTCGTGGCAGCAATATTTCGCAATATTTCCCTGTGAAGGAAAAGGGGGCCACTCGTGCTTCTTCTTGCTCACAATAGAAACCCTAGCTCCCGTAAATTCGGCATTTAGAGAACAAACTATGACTTTGACAATACCATCACTCCCAAAATAGTCAAGGGTGATATAGTCAAGAGGAAGCACCTCATGACACTGGGTTCTTCGGCAATAGACATTGTCCTTTCCTATATGCCCATTCAGATTGCCCACCCCTTTGAGCACCTGCTAAAAAACTAAACCCATCAGTCCTATGGCCTCTGGCACCTGCAGCAAAATCCATACCCCTGTCTCCTTCAACCTTAGCATCTTTCACAGCACTGGAACCTGCAAACAAAGAAGCCAAACCACTTGAATTTGCTCCAGCTAAACCTGCCGCAGCCATATCATCACGTGGGGCAGTCGTACTTCCCTCCTGCACAGCTATACGATGGCCTGAAATCTTCCCAATGTCATCTGTACCTCCNGAACCTGCAAACAAAGAAGCCAAACCACTTGAATTTGCTCCAGCTAAACCTGCCGCAGCCATATCATCACGTGGGGCAGTCGTACTTCCCTCCTGCACAGCTATACGATGGCCTGAAATCTTCCCAATGTCATCTGTACCTCCTTCCATACCCCCGTGTTATCTTCCATCGTTTTCTCCTTCCATCGCTTTCCCCAGTGCAATCACAACAACAAAGACCTCTCTTCTCTTCGTGTCCAACAGATTTTATTACAATTCATCACAAGATAGAGATGGATGGTTATCAACGGATTCCAGGATGCCCATGGCTAGCTACAATGGATGCAGTCGTAGCTTGTCACTCCAATAAGTAACAATTCCTCAGGGGACTGCTAAAGATATTTTACTCTATTCTTGCAAGAAAAGCTGCTTCAATCGTAGCAAGGATATGCCAAATGGGTGTAGATTGAATAAAATGAAGATGAAGAGAACATGGACATATACTAATGCTTGACTTCTAATTGGAATGAAGCAGATGATCATGAAGCAGATGGTCCTTCCATCGCTTTCCCAGTGCAATCACAACAGAAAATACTTCTCTTCTCTTCGTGTGCAATAGATTTTATTACAATTCATCACAAGATAAAGATGGATAGTTATCAGTTGATTCCAGGATGCCAATGGCTAGCTACAATGGATGCAGTCACAGCTTGTCACTTCAAAAAGCAATAATTCCTCAGGAAGATATTTGAGATATTTGACTCTATTCTAAGCAAAGCTGATTCAATCTTAGCAAGGATATGCCAAATAGGTGTAGATAGATTTAATAAAATGAAGATGAAGAGAACATGGACAGATATTAATTCTTGACTTCTAATTGAAATGAAGTAGATGGTCAAGCTAGTAATATGTAGTGTTGGTCATTAAACAATAGCCAAGTCTTGAACTGGAAGATGATGACCAAAGAATCATTAAGTCTTTACGGTTTGGATGTTGAAGGAGATGGAATAGATATTCACTCTAGGCTTCAAGAAACTTGAGTGTTCAATTCCCTTCCGTCTGAATTTGGAGCATGTTGAAACTTGATATAGATGAAGGAAAAACTCTTGATATAGATGAATTGATATAGATGAAGGAAAAACTTTGGTGATTCGTTCATGTTTGACAGCAAACCAAAATCAGAGCGAGGGATGTATCGGTGATATTGGAAGGAGCATTTGCATGGACATATAAATATTTAAAATGAATCCCTTTCCAATTATGTTAAACATTATATCTACTTGAAAGATGATGTTAACCGAGTAAGACAATCTCCATATCTACTGGAAAGATGATGTTAACCGGGTAAGACAATCTCAACTTGAAAGATGATGTTAACCGGGTAAGACAATCTCAGTGGAATCAATTGCGTCTAGTATTAGTGGTCATGGGATAGTGTTATTCTCTCCACTTAGGTTTTATTTTTGTAAGCGACATGTTGAGTTTATAATGAGTGTATTGTTGTAACGGCTTCAAGCTTTGTTGTTGTCGTGACATTGTGCCTTGAAGAATCTAGGGTTTACCGGGATACCATCCTCAACATAAAAAAAGTAGAGAAGTACCTGGGAGTTTTCCCCAAAATTATTATCTAGAAAAAAAAAAAGGAAAAAAAAAGACAACCTCAATGGAGACTGAATAGTGTGATGCTGCAAGTTGTTAAAGAAGAATCGGAGAAATTACTTTCAGGTAGATTTATTTATTCTAAATCCTGTGATGCTGCAAGTTGTTAAGGAAAAATTAGAAAAATTACTCAGGTAGATTTATGTATTATTTGTCAAACAGCAAGTGGATGTCTCAATTGATGGTGGTTCCCAATAAGAACTGGAAGTGGCATTTATGGGTTGATTATCGAAAATTAAACAAGGAAACACTATAACCATTTACCTTTCATTTACCAAGTCGTGGATTGCTTGATCGGTTGGAAATATTTATCATTCTTGGATGGATATACAAGTAGAACTAGATCCAAATAGCATTTGAGCATTAGGATTTGACAAATTTCAGAGGCCCGTGATGGACATTTGCATGTAGAGTGCTTCTTTCTGGACTTTGCAATGCTCCAGCAACTTTTTAAAGATATGTAATGAGTAGGTTTTTTCATTTTTTTTACAAATAATGAGTAGGTTTTTTTTTTAAGCGAATTTATAAAATATTATATAGATGGCTCTACTGTATTTTGAGATTCATTTGAGGTATTGAATAATTTGAAACTTTAAAAGATGCGATAATCAAGAATTTCTTTTTTAACAAATTTATAAAATATTATATAGATGGTTCTACTGTATTTTGAGATTTATTTGAGGCATTGAACAATTTGGAACTATTAAAAAATGTGATGATCAATAAAAAAATTTAAAGTTGCATCATCAAGGGCATGTGATTTTTTTATAATCAAAGGACATGTGATTTTTTTATAATCAAAGGGCATGTGATTTTTAAAGTTGTATCAGAATAGATATCGCCATAATTTACGTAATTAAAACCATTCCATCTTCTATGAATATTATGGATAATTTATAGTTTTTAGGGAAGGCAGGAAACTATCATCATTTTATTAAAGAATTTAGCAAGTTAGCTCTTCCCTTCTGTTTTTTGTTGTGAATAAAAAAAATTAAAAATAGATGAAAGAGCATGAAAAGGAATTTCAACATCAATTTTGAGGGGACTAAATTTGTCATTGCCCTTTCACATACATAAAATTGTGTTTGTTTTTTCTATAGGTGTTATATTGGGTTGAAAATTTGGAAGAGACAAATATGCCATTTATTATGTCAGTGGGAATTTTTTAGGTACAAAGTGACAACATAATGATCCAGAAGGAAAAATTAGTGATGGTGTTTTTCTTCCACAAGGTTGAGATTATGTTTTCAGATTCCAAAATCATTTCATTCAAAATACATATAGACTATTTTGCCAAGCACCAAAATGTTGGAAATTGAACTTGGGACAGTTGAGGTAAAGTTCCCACTAGTTTATTGTTGAACCACAACCATACATTCCATGTGTTTCCATGTACATGTACATTTTTAAAGGGAGTAAATACATGTTTTTTTTTATTTTCCCTGTGGTGATGTTCCAAAGAAGGGTTTTACATCACATAGTTCTGTGTGTTCAGATTGTGTGTATATTTCTTTATTTTTTTTGTCATCATGAATTCTATGCAGATAGAAACCTGAAAAATGACATACAAAACATATAATTAATGGAAAAATTCATTTGATTTGTTAGTTTTTAGTTTTGAAGGGTTGTATGAAGTCTTTTCTTAACAATTTTGGATGATGCGAACACCAAAATGCTGGAAATCAAATTTGGGCTAGTTGAGGTGGTGTGATAGAAAATATGCTCATGGAAATGAAACCTTGGTCAACTGTAAAAGGTTCATCACTTCTTACCATTACTCCTAAACCCTTTAGGCTAAAAGAAGCTACCCAACTTATCCATAGAATTCACTATAGACTCAACCATGCAAATGAGGGAAAGCAAATTGCATTTACCATGAATTATAAATCAAAAGGACAAAGAATAAGAGAGGAAAATTAAGAAATATAAAGTAGTTTAAGACAATTTAGGTTTTAAAGAGGTACTATTTATATGGTAATAAAGTGGACGTCCCTCGTGCATGATTTTATAGAAGTTAAGCATACACTTAAGAGATCTCCATCATGTTTATGACCAAAATTAGAAATATAAAGGAGCTTAAGAGAACGCTTTAAAGTACTATTTCATATGGAAATCAAGTGGAAGTCCCTCGAGCATCACAAGATCTCCATCATATCTATGATCTCTCTCACCTCCTCTAAGTCCTTTAGTAACAATAGCTAGGTATAAAGTTAAGAGATCTCAATCATATTTATGACCTCTCTCACCTCCTCTAAGTTCTTTAGTAACAATATCTAGATTCTTACCTATTGATATGCAGTACTTTCATATGCAAGAGGAGTAAGTTGATGAACCATAGTTTACAAGATTAATCCTCTTCCTTTGAAACCAATGTTTTCCAGGAGCCATACAAATAATTTGTGCTCTTTCTTCCTATAGTGTGATCTAGTTGGTCCAATCTTATGGTAACAATTTCTGGAGGGGGAGCTAATCTCGTTTGGAAGTCATATAGATCCTTGGTCTAAGAAATCCATCTTAGAACCCTGGTTCTTCTTCTAATTCAACAAATTTTGAGACCCCCCCATTCATCATAATGGATGCTTCTTACAAGCGTAAA
>SNQJ01S0186228.1:0-11937 GCA_010110895.2 Picea sitchensis | reverse complement strand
CCCTGTCGGTTCTATCCTTTCCCGAAGTAAAGGTTTTAGTTTCCTGAAACTTTGAATAATATATTTTATACCCTGATTCACCCCCTATTGGTTCTCCTATATATGCATCTTGTAAGTCTGAGGAAACCAGCCCACATTTCCCTTTTCGTCCTCTTTTATATTTTCCATCTCCTAATGGAATTTTTCTGGAACTTCCTTCACCACATCCTGAAGTAGTCGAAAGGTCACCACTTCAGTCCCTAGATTTTTTTTAAAATCCCCTTTATATCTCCCGAAGTTTGTCTCCTAGACTTCCAATCACTGGTGTTGGTGGCACCGGAGGCGGAGGAGCAGGTGGACAAGGTCAAGGACAAGCTCCTCCTCCTAGAATATTTGCCAAGGTAGCTTCCACATATGCTCCCTTGGTCTTCCCTGTCGTCCTTCATGATTTGCCCAAATTTTATATGGAAAAACTAGCGAAATTCATGGGACAAGGAGATCTAACCGCAACAAAACACATAGCCTTTTTTTATTAGTTTGTTGATATCCTTGGCATCGAACATGAGGATGTTTAATCAAGACTGTTAGTACAAAAATTTGAAGGACAAGTGAGGAATTGGTTCAAAGGGATCCCTGTAGGTTCCATACGGTCGTATGATGATCTAGAAAATTCCTTCTTAAGACAATGGGGAGAGAAAAAGGACCATCTCTATAATTTAACAGAATCTGGGGCTCTAAGAAAAAATAATTTTGAATCAGTCCTTGAATTTACTCAGAGGTTCAACTAATTGTATAACAAAATCCCAGCTGAATTCAAACCTTCTCAACCTTCTGCAAAGGTAACTTTTGCAGGGGCCTTTGAACCTGACTTTTCTCCCCTCTTAAGAGAAAGAAGATCAACCACTTTTTCAGGAATGCAGGACGATGCCATAGTAATTGAATCCAATATGATGGCATCTAGGAAATTAAAAACTAAGATTGATATGGGAACCAAATAACCTAGGCGTTTCAAAGAACAAGCAGGACCCTCTGGATCTAGGAAGTCTGCAAAAGAAAATATGGATGAGATGGCCAAGATAATCAAAGATTTATCAAAAAAAATATCCAGGATGGAATTAGATCAAGCCAAACCTGATCCATACATTAGGAATCAGTTCAAGAGAAACCCTAACCCTCATATACAACAAAGAAAAATAAAAAATGAAGATCAAAAGATCCAAGCTCCATTTAAAACTGAAAATTTTATTCAAAGAGATGAAATGAAAAATTATGAGGAGCTAGAAGAAGATCTGTATAACCTTAGCGATGATGATTTGGAGCCAAACTTAACCAGGAAGGATTATGAAAAATATTTAGACCTATAATCCTTGTTTAATAATGAGGAAAGCATCAACAATATGGGAGATTCTACGTATCAAGGGATCACCGACTCAATAATGGTCGAACTCCAACAAAAGTATGATTTAAGGCCCAGAGAGAAAAAATCTATGAATCTTCCACCCAAAAATATTTTTCCACGAAGTAAAATGAATGAGGTAGAAGTTACTAAAACACCAACTGAAACACAAGATGCATGAGAAAAACCAGTTGAAATAAGAACAATGCAAACTAAGAAATCGGAAAATACAGAAGAAAAAATTCCAACCAGAGAAACCGAAAAAAAAGTTGGAGGTTTTAGTTTAGAAAATGATCTTAATAAAATTAAAATCCCCATGCCTTTGGTTGAACTTGCAAAAAAAACAATTTATAAAAATCAAATTGCTGAAGTGATAAATTTTTCTGAGGCCGAATGTGATGGAGATGTTATTAATCTACAAGATGAAAGACCTACGATCATGTTCGGTCCACACATCGAAAACAACAAGGATTTTGTTGCTCCATTTTAAATTACACTAACTGTGCATGACCATTTACTCCACAATTGTATGTTAGATTTTGTGGCCTCTTATAATTTAGTGCCTAAAATTATCATGGAGAAGCTAGGCCTCAAAATCGCTAGACCTTATCAATACTTGTACTCATTTGATTCTAGAAAGGTTAAGTGTCTCGATATGATTAAAGATTTGGTAGTAAATCTTTCTCAGATCCCTGTAAAAAGTATCATTATGGATGTGGTTGTTGCTAATGTCCCTTCCAAGTACAACATGCTTTTTTCCAGGTCTTGGGGCGCCAAATTAGGAGGATCAGTTCAACTGGATATGACTTACGCTACGATCCTGATTTTCGATGGAAAATTCACTCGATTGTACAGAGAAACTAGATTGGCATATATTGTAAGTGAACCCCAAAACCCCAATAATTATCCAGTATATGTTGTTGATCAGGACTTAAGAAATTGTATATTATCTATAGACGATGATTTTGAAGAATGTAAAGAAGAAGAAAATAAAAAAGTAGAAAAAACAAAGAAATGTGTAAATAATAGAAAAGGAATGTGGAAAACGTTTTCTGATGGAGCTTTTTCCTCTGAAGGAGTAGCGGATAGAGTGTTATTTGTAGTGCCAAGAGATGAGTACATTATTCCCTTCTCATATAGATTATAGTGGGATATTGATTATACGAATAATGTCTGTGAATATGAAGCTTTAGTCTTAGGATTGGAAGCTGCCAGAAAGTTAAAAGCCAAACATATGATAGTTTATGGTGATGCAGAGCTCATTGTGAAACAAATAAAACAATAGTATCAATATCAACATTCAAGGCTAAGATCATACAGAAATTGCACCTAGGATTTGATAGAAAATTTCTTCTCATCTTTTAATATTCACTCTATTCCCATAATGGAAAATTAGCAAACTGACTCTTTAGCCAAATCTGTTGCAACCTTTCTACCACCTACTATCCTAAAACTAAAGAGACACATTCCTTTGATCCCAAACAATGTTCAGCACTGGAAATTCTTTGAAGATGATGAACAAATCAAACAGTTCCTTGAAATGGTTGACGTGTTTTATGAGACTCACATAGATTAGGAATACTAGAACGATCCTATTTGGGTCATGTAGGAAGGTGAAGATCCTAAAAAGTTCCAGGATAAGATTGCAAACCACCACATGCTCATACTTAAGAACAATCAGATCCCCAGAAGTCTGATCCCCTTAGAGAGATTGTTTGACCAGGATGACATACCTTTAAAGTATACCTTACGACCTCAACCTGAAGAGGTTGAAGACTGTAATATAGGAACTGAAGAAGATCCTAAACTGGTCAAGATATCTAAATACCTTCCAGTCCAAATGAAGAATAGGTATGTCGAGTTGCTTAGGAAATACAAAGACATTTTTGCGTGGCCCTATGATGATCTGAAAATTTACGATACCTTTATTATTGAACACAAGATTCCTTCGAAACATGGTATAAAATATTTCAGGTAGAAACTCAGACAAAAAAATCCTATTCTCCTGCCAGTGATAGAAATGGAAAACAAGAAGCTTCTCGATGTAATAATTATCATTCCACTTAGGTATTTCGAATGGGTAGCAAATTTGGTACCCGTTAGAAAGAAAAATTGTGAAATAAGGCACTATGTAGATTTCATAAACTTAAATCAGTCGTCCCTCAAAGACAACTACCCACTACCGAAAATGGATCATGTTCTAAAGAAGGAATTTGGAGCTAACAGGATGTCCATGATCGATGGGTTTTCCGAATACAATCAAATCATTGTCCATGAAGACAACATAGAAAAGACTGCGTTTACCACTTCGTGGGGAACTTTTATGTACGATAAAATGCCATTTGGTTTGATGAATGCAGGGGATACTTTGCAGAGAGAGATGGATATCGCATTCGTTAGTGATAAAGATTTTTTTTTTGTTATTTATCTTGATGATTAGACGTTTTTTTCTCACTTTGATGTAGAACATCTGCTACACCTCAGGCAAAACTTCGAAAAATGCAGAAAGTTCAGTTTGTCTCTTAATCCTAAGAAATCACATTTCTCTATGCAGGAAGGTAAGATATTGGGTCATATAGTGTCAAAAGAAGGAATCAAGGTTGACTCTAAATGAGTTGAGGCTATAGACATGATTAATATTCCTAGGAACATAAAATAAATTCAATCTTTTTAGGAAAGATCAACCTTTTGAGAATATTTATTCCCAATTTTGCTGAAATAATTAAAATGATTATAGATGTGTTGAAGAAATACAACAAAGTGAAATGGACTATTGAGGTTAAAGAATCATTCGAGCGCATCAATAAATCTATAGGGGAAGAACTAGTGTTAGCAAGTCTAGACTATACAAAGAAATTCTTGATATTCTCATTCGCTTCCGAGCATATTGTTGCAGCAGTACTCCTGCAAAAGAATGAGGAGGGATTCAAACAACCAATATATTTCTTCAACAAAAGACTCAGGGATGCATAATTAAAGTACGATATACTTGAGAATGGTGAAGGATCTCAAGGCTTTCAGGACATATGTAATGCATTCCAAGATAATCGCTTACGTGCCAACTAATGCTATCAAAGAAATTTCAGTTCAGCTGGACAATGATGGGAGAAGAGAACGATGGTTAGCTAAAATTAAATAATTTGATCTAGAAGTGAAACCAACCAATCTAGTCAAAGGTCAAGGCCTAGAAAAACTATTAACCGAATCAAATTTCAGGCCACTCGAGATAAAACACCTAGAATCACACAGATATCTCCCAGATATAGAGGAGCTTGATGATCAAACCCCTACGATTCAGATCGAAGATAAGTTTTATTCCTCTGCTTGGTATTGCGATATTTTTTCATACCTCCTTACCCTTCAGTGCCCGAATGACATGACTCCATCCAAATCGAAAACTTTGAAGCTACATGCAATTAAATATTGTATTATTGATGGCCATTTGTATTGGAAGGATACTCTAGGTTTATTCTTATGTTTCTTAATAGAATCTGAAATAGAAGGTGTCATAAATGAATTTCATGAAGGAGTGTGTGGAGGAAACCATGCATGGAGGGAAACGACCTACGATATTTTAAGAGATGGATATTATTGGCCAAAGTTATTTACTGACGTGAATGCCAAGGTCAGAGCCTACAACTCTTGCCAACTATTCTCTGGTAAGCAAAATCTCCTTGCACTACCTTTAATATCGATCAAAGAAAAATCTCCCTTTCAACAATGGTGTCTAGATTTCATCGGAGAAATACATCCATAGTCAAGAGCCCAACATAAATGGATGATAACCACTATAGATTACTTCACGAAGTGGGTCGAAGCCATTCCAACTCAGAATGATAAAAATTCGATAGTAATAAAATTATTGGAAGAGAACATCTTATCGAGATTTGGTTGCCCTCGAAAAATAGTCATTGACAATGCCCAAGCTTTCAAATATATGGAAATGGTCAATTTCTGCCAAAAATACAACATTGTGTTAGGACATTCTACAACCTATTATCCTCAGGGGAATGGGTTGGCCGAATCATCCAATAAGATCCTGATGACTATAATAAAAAAAGTGTTGACAGGAAATAAGAAGGCTTGGCACGTTCACCTGAAATACTCCTTATGGGCGAATCAAATATGCACCAATAAATCAATAGGTATGCCCCCTTTTCAATTGGTTTCTGGTACTGACGTTGTGCTTCCTATCAATCTCTCTCTTCTTGTGATGAAGCTCTAGCAGGATGAAAATAAAGAGTCAAACAATGTTACAAGAAGGATAAACTAAATAATCAAATTCCAACAAAATAGGGCCGAAGTAGATGACAAACTTCAAAAGTACCAAGATAATATGAAGGCCCTTTTCGATAAAAAATCTAAATATGGGGAGATTTAGTTTTGAAGTGGGATGCTATGAAAGAAAATGCAGGGAAACATGGCAAGTTTGACCATCTCTTGTTCAGACCATTCAGGATTGCAGCTGCTGAGGGGAAAACTTCCTTCTTACTGGAAAACCTCGACGAAAAAATTATTGACGCTCCTATCAGTAGGCGTTACCTAAAACATTTTATGCAATAGTCATATTTCAGATTCCCATTGTACATACCGATATGGATTGACATTGTTTTCTGTTTCAATTTGTAGTTTTATTTTCCTTTTGTAAACTATCCAAATTTTACTTTTTGTTGTAAATAAACCAAGTTTACTTGATATCATGAAAGAAAAATATAAAATCATATGTACCATATAGCATTTCTATTCTACATAATTTTTTGAAATTTCCCATTTTTGTTCCCTGCAGAATACTTACTGTCAGTTTAGATATAAGGATGTATCGAAATCCAACACTCATTTTTCAAAATATTTTCTTTCTCTCAAAACAAGTGATAAATTAATAACTTGCTTGATTCAAAATACAAAGGAAATCTGAGGTATGAACTCCTATCACGCTAGTCCAAGCTAAAATTTTAAATAAATATTATTGGATGTAAAGGAGGTTTCACTCATATAGATATTGTCACCTGATCAAAGATCAAAAAAGTATAAGTATTACAGATTAATTTTGAAGCCTTCTCTGAATAAAATGAAAATGAAATAAAATAAATAAAATAAAAGAAGAAAGAAATTAAGGATAAAAAGGTCTTGAAAAGAAGTTCAAAATCAATAAACAAACTTATGTCAGAATGAGAATCTTTTGTGTCTTCCCCTTTGGGTCATCGTTCTATTTTATTTTCCTATCCCTGAAATTTTATTCTCTTCTGATTTTCGTTACCTTTCCTGGATCTTCATAGAAAGAAAGAATTACACCTTGACTCCTAAAACTTAAAAACATATCTCGGAAACAATATTAGGAGAAAATATTTATGTTCCTTTGATTTTAACTGAAAGAAAGTATGTCTAGGATAATACTGATAACTTTAACTCTTCTACCGGATTTTAAACTGACTAATTCACTCAAGGTTGATCCATGAAAATCAAAATCCCTATAAAATCTTCCCTATAGACGAAGGTGTATTGAAAATTGGAAGAAAATTAGTCTCGGAGTATACTTAAAAAATTATGACAAACCTCCCTTTTAAAAAATTTAAGCAGATATCATCCCTCATATGATACATACAAATTGATTGTCCCCACTTCAAAATACTAAAATATAAGACAAATGGTGAAAGTAAATTTGAAATTCGATTGCCCCCATTTTGTCCAAAAAGAGATGATGAAAGGAAATTCATGTAATGATTGCCCTCATCTCAGCAAAATGAAAAAGTGCTAATTGAAGTGGTGAAAGGAAATTCAATGGGAGAGGTAGATAACTTCACCAGGGTACTGAACAGGCTCGCTAGTAGTGAAGCAATATCTATGATATCTATATGGTTGTCATACATATCTACAAAACATACTCTAACATCTAATTCTCTTTCTGGTAATATTTACATTATGGACCAACGAGGGATTCCATAAATAAATTGTTACATCTACTCAACCTTGATGCGAACAAAGTAGATCAAAGTCTAATATTTTGGTTAAAGTCATTTTGATTATCTTGAACACATACGAACTTAGTTTCAGGAAAGTAAAATTTTAAATAGACTAACTTGATATCTATAGTTGGGGATGTTTTGAAGGTTTTCTGAGATGTGGTTGAAGTTCAATTTTTCTCTGTATGATTAATCCCTAAAGGTGTTTCCCATAAATTCAATAATGACTCCATTTGCCCAATAAAGGCACCTGGTCTAGTGTTATTTCATGTCTCATAAGGAGATGCGATCCCTAGATGGAGCCTATTTTAGAACACACACAATTCTGAACTTTCGAGCTTTATATTTTGTACCTCATGAAAATAAAATTTTACCCAAAGAGAGAAGAAACTTAAAAAGTGGCCTTTTAATTTTAAAACAAATTCATTATTGGTTAGTTAATAATAAGATGTGCACAATATGCGTCGTTTATGAGTTTTCCCTTTTGATCGAATGATCCTAATAACCTCTGGAGTTCTAGAGACACTTGATTTTTAAAGAGGTAAATCTCTAACGGTTGCTTCAGAAATCCACTCTTTGGATGTTTCAATAAGTCTAAACAATAAAAACCCCTGAAGTCTGAGCTCCCAAAATACTTAAAGTTATCGCAGTTGATTAAGAATTAATATCAACTACAAGATAATTAATGACATTTGTGATTGGCTAAAGTTAACAATTTGAATAATTGTTGTGATTTGCCAGGTAACAAATTTCATCAGGATTTTTTAATAATCTCTCTGTAAACAGATCTATACAAGCTCTTCAAATTTAAAAATTATTTTACTATTTACAATTAACAATTTTTTTCAGTGAAGATCTTACAGACCTCTCTTGATTACATGCAGGCTAATCTTATTTCCTTAAGGGTTATGGCGCCATGAAAAGTTGCAAGAAAACTCAATGGATCAGGTTTCAGAATCTAGTGGAATGATAAATCAATTTGGAAGATGGATAAACTAAGAAAGGGACCAAATATAGCAGATAAGGGGCTAAATAGATAGAAAAGGGAGCATAAACTCTCTGGAGTTCTAAGTCTCTAAAGTACAGGATCTCTTGCCGCATGTCCTCTTGATTTCAATGGATAGGATTTACTTCAGAACTTTGTGATTTGAGCGTTTTGAGGTGAAAACCTCTGAAATTATAAGTCTCTGAAGAACAAGATCTCATGCCGCGTGTCCTCTTGATTTCAATGGAGAGTATTTACTTCGTAACTCTGGGCTTCGGGTGTTCCAAGGTGCAAATATCTGATATGCTAAGTCTCTGAAGTACATGATCTCTTGTCATGTGTCCTCTTGATTTCAACGGTGAGGATTTACTTCGGAACTCTGATCTTTGGGCGTTCCGAGGTGAAAATATATGAAATGATAAGTCTCCAAAGTACAAGATATTGTGTCACGTGTCCTATTGATTTCAATGGAAAAGATTTACTTCGGAACTCCGGGCTTCGGGCGTTCCGAGGAGAAAATCTCCAAAATGATAAGTCTCTGAAGTATAAGATCTCCGGCCACATGTCCTCTTGCTTTCAACGACAAGGATTTACTTTGGAACTCCGAGCTTTGAGCGTTTCGAGGTGAAAATATTTGAAACTCTAAGTCTCTGAAGTATAGGATCTCCTGACGCGTGTCCTATTTATTTCAACAACAAGGATTTACTTCAGAACTCTAGGCTTTGGGTGTTCCAAGGTGAAAATCTATGAAGTGCTAAGTCTTTGAAGTATAGGATCTTCTGTCGCATGTCCACTTGATTTCAATGATGAGGATTTACTTCGGAACTTTGGGCTTTGGGCGTTCTGAGGTGAAAATATCTAAAATTATAAGTATCTAAAGTACAAGATCTCCTACCGCGTGTCCTCTTGATTTCAACGATGAGTATTTACTTCGAAACTCCAAGCTTCGGGCATTTTGAGGTGCAAATCTATGAAATACTAAGTCTCTAAAGTGTAGGATCTCCTACCACGTGTCCTCTTTATTCAATGGTCTAGATGGGCTTCATGTCTTTGAGATTTCTTTACTCAACCTTTGTTTCCTCCCCCCAAATTACAAAATAGACGAATACAGGGATGATCTGACCCATGTCCCCCGCTTAGATTGATGGACATGAATTGTACAAAATTCACTTTATCTTCTCTACATATAACCAAGATCTATGACCTAGGCTTAACTTTGGATGCTTATCTCACTTCGCGAAGATTGACAGTCGAATTTTGATGGATCATGGAGATTAGTGGCTTAGAGCAATTGCAGGGGGAAAAGTTGTGCGGGGTTTAATTTCGAAGGGCGGTCCCACAATTTAAATCCATGGTTTTCTCTCAGGGGTATGTGGCATCACCAGGTGCATTGCGAGATGAAAAGAAAGTTACTTCAAACTAGTCCCTCGCACCCATGAAAAATAAAGAAACATAAAGGGATGTTGGAGCAACACCTGTCACACCTTCCACATCAGTTACCCCATTTACTGCACCACCTACACTTGTCCCCACATAATCCTATTCATGAGCAGTTATTCTTTCTCATAATTGTTAACCATCCTGTAACGGAACAACGCTGAGGTACCTACCACATTTATTACTCCTCCCATGTTTCTAACTGATATTCCTTTTCTAGTAAACACATCTGAAGAATAGATAGCAATGAAATTAGATGACGAGAACAATAAACAAATGATTATGGTGGCCTCAATGGATATGTGTGCCCAATTCAAAGAGAAAAGGAAAACAAGCACGTCTGTGAGCAAATGAAGAGACATATGAAAGCATCAACTCAAACAATATCTTCTTGTTATCATTTCATTCGAATTACATTCCATTTTTAGCAGATATTGCATGAAGTCCAATGGTTTTGAGTTGTGACAATTTTTGTATAAATAGATATATTTCAGATCTATTCATGGCTGCTTCTTGTCGAATGTAATAGGGAAAAATATCCTTTTTTAGCATTAATACAAGTGCAGATAGAGATTCCATTTTTTGTTCAGTTTGAGTTACGTGTTTCCTCTGTATTTTAGTTTCCTTGAATTTATTTATATAATTCCTTGAAAAGTGATTGGTCGCAATTTAATATTACAACTATTGTGATCACACTATATCAACAATTCATTAGGTAAGTAGTTTTTCCTCTATACTTACTATATGTAAAGAAAGATCTGCAAGCTGCGTGAATTACTGCATTTCATGGCATGTTCAATGGTGTGCTCTCTACCTTTTTATTCCAAGGTGAGACTCTTCTATAATTGATGCCTTGCTTTGTTTTTCATTTTTGTAACTCTTCTTCACACCATTTGGTATTATAATTGTGACTCAGACAACGAAATACAACCTCTGTCTTGTCCTATTATTAATTTCATTTAAGGATCATTTCCTGTATAACTAAAGTTAGGAAAATCACTCTTTAAAACATTCTCTTTAAACATTATTGATGCCTGAAATTACTCTTTGAGCCTTAGGATTAATCTCAGGAACAACATCTTTTTGGCACCGCTGCCAGGGATGAAGAAATGAAGTTATTTTACGTGAGAAAACGACAAGGTAAATTTCTATCTTTGATGGTGAAAAAATATTGAATACATAAGTAAGGATTATTTTTATCTTTCACTTGGCAACTCCACCATAGACAAAACTAGCATTCAGTAAAAAGAATGTCAGAAAAAATCCAGATGATAAGCAGACCACACCAGTGTCAAATCCCAAAAATTTGTTGAAACCAAAGGGATACCTCAAATCGACTGTTGCATCAGTAGGTAAACTGTATCAACCCAAAGTTACGTAATTTAATGCTAATGTCTAGACCAAAGAATTCCCCCCTTACGAAAGTTTTAAAAAAATTCATTCTGCAGAGGCATTGATTAGTAAACCCCTAGTCTAGACTTGAAAATCCAGAGGTAATTGTTCCCTCCATAAAATTTGAGATTGACCCAATAGATACTTTTACCAGTGAGAAAAAAATATCCCTTTCGATACCCATTGTCATTGACACCATGCCAGTTCTATCCTTGCCCAAAGTAAAGGTTTCAGTTTCCTGAAACTCTGAAGAATATATTTTATACCTTGATTCTGTTAGAATATAGAAGATGGTGTGCTCATTTTACCATTGATGATACCTTCATCACCCAACCATAGGCCGAAGCCTCCCTCCGAGCACCTTAACCTTGACCTGAGAATTCCTCCGAAAGCAAACCCTAGGTTAGATAGCCAAACAAAGAGTAGTGTATCAATCCCCAAGGATAGCGCATCACAAAAGCTGATTAGATAGTCCCAAACCCTAGCCAAGAGATATTCAAGCCAAATACTGAAACTTGTTGCTACTGCAACTGCACTTGCAACCCTCTTCCAAACATGCGCACAAGACTGCAACTGCAGTGCGCACCAACTGGGAAAACTGCAATTCTGAGATGCCCCAAATGAGAACTGGTGCCCAGTATTTATAGTAATCTTGCCAATTTTGTTGGGGCGGACTTCTCCTTCTGGGTATGTGTCTATTCAGTATATAATTATTATTTATGGCTGACTTCTTCTCTTGGAGGCTAATAGCCTAATATAAATTATCTTCTTGAGCTGACAAGGCTTCT
>SNQJ01S0186227.1:0-18626 GCA_010110895.2 Picea sitchensis | reverse complement strand
TTGATCATTATTAATAATAAATACATCGTTGGCTGCTAGACGGACAAGAACTAGAGTTATAGGGGGATATGATTCCACAAGAGAGGGGGCTTGAGGGGATAAGTGTTTATTCCTATTTTAGTTACCCTTTTTGTCTAAGGGAGGGGATCAGTTATGTGAGCTTGTTGGGGAAGGCCAGGAGGTTCTTGATTTCCCCACAAAGTTACTTAAACCCGCCTCTAGTCTAATGGGGGGCTTGATTGATGGCTTGTTCATTAATTTCTTGTACGTCCATTCATTTTTACCTCATGCACTTTCATGAACCCATTTACCCATTCATTGATCCATCCTCATCTACGTCTTAGCTTGGGAAAGGGAACTGAACTGCTAAAGAATTAGCCATGACATAGTTGGTTGTAATGGTCGCTGGTGTGATTCAACCATGACTTAAGGCCTGCATGTCTGAGATGCGTTGGCCTGTGACCAAGTTTTCTCACAACTGTGAGTCCTGAGAGTTCCAGCATTGAGATTCTAGACCAGTTGCGCTAGAGGCTCGAGTAAGGATAAGGAATTCCTGAGGGACTGCATGGCAAAGAAGGGTGGAGGTTCATTCTCTCGGGTGGTGCAAGCTGGGTAGAAGAGAGCTGGGAACTTGGATTGTTGTGAGTGTTGGGAAGCCTGTGAAAGCTTGGATGTTGACTAGTTTGGGAAGCCACACTCTGGAACCTTCCTTATGGATTCATAGCCATGGCTTGAGGGTGACGTTTCTATTGAGATTTCGAATAGTAGTTTCTATGGTTTGGTGGAACGTCCATGGTCTGCAACCAGTTGGTGTCATCTTTCATAAAGATAAGTGCTCTCTATTGTGATATTATTATCTGTGTATGAATGTATTTCGTTGTGTATTTTAATTATCGTTTAACTAAATCATAGATTATGCATGCTTGCTGGATATTGTTGTGCATGTCATTGAAGTCTTTTCTTTTGTGCATCCTTAAATTTTAAAAAGGTATCGGTAAGAGAAAGAAGTCCAAGGGTGGGCTTGCAGGTAGCATACCCTGGCCTGTGGCTAGTTGGGGATGTTACAGTTTGTTATTATATCTTCTAGTTGAAACATCAGGTCGGTATGGGTCGGGTTTGTTGGTTAGATTCTCCTGGTCGAGATCGAACTCCGACCGTGAAGTTGAAAATCTTAGGAGGAATGGTGTTGCAGAATATACGCAGGATTTATATCGTCAAAGATTAGTTTTAAGGGGTTCGAAGGATCGTGACCGTCCCCTTCGAATTTGGGAGCGATCGCCATTGTAGGATCAGGAGAGATCCGGGATTGTTGGATCGGAGGACAGGTGAACAGGACTCGTCCAATGGAAAGGAAGCAAGGGTTAAGGTCACAACCGTCAGATCCCATTGGAGAGGGAGATCAATGGCCAACAGGCATTGCAGGGAACCAATTTGCATGGGAGTTAATTTCCCAAGGCGGTCCCACAATCCAAACCACGGTTTCACCAAGGGGTTACGTGTCAGCATCAAGAGAATTACAGGATGAAAAGCAGGTTACTCCAAACCGCCGATGTGCACCCCCACAATGGAAAGGCAGTAAGTGATGTGGCATTGTTAGTGCTCATCTGTATAGCCGAATTAGCCTAGGAACTGTTGATCTACAAGAGGACACACGTCAACCAATCGTGTGCTCCGGATAAAATGCTCTGAGAAAAAGTGAGCGAGGAGGGGGTTTGAAGTTTGAGACATCTGAAACCCAAAGACCCGAAAGGATCTCAGCCATTGATCTGTCGTGAGACACACATCACCAGATCCAGGGCTTCGGATAAAAGCCCGTGGGGCAAGATAAGTTTTGAAGTTTGAGATTTCTGAAGTCTGAAGTCCCAAAAGAATCATAGTCATCGATCCGCGGGAGACACGCGTCAGTAGATCGTGAGATTTCTGAAGTCTAGAGTCCTGAATTAAAACATAGCTGTCAAATTAAGGAGGACACATGGTGCAGATCCATGAACTTCGGGTGAAGACCCAAAGTGATTCTTAGTCATCCGATCCAAGATGACACATGGTGACAGATTGGCCAGTCTGGGAATTCGAAGTTCGGGAGAATTGGAAGTGTGCTAGTATGAAAAGCTCTCGAAGTCTTGAAGCCCGAAGAGCCGAAGTGATGGGGCATGATGATGTCACCTAGAGGTGATGTGGACCCTATAATTTTCGAAGTGATGTGGTTTGCAGACGTCACTAGGGATGACATGGAAACATGGGATGTGTGCCACATGTCAGTCAGTTTTGAGAATTTGGAGTGTGGAAAGGTCAGTTAGAATGTGACACGTGGCACCCACCTGATTTGGTCACTTGTCCAGATCCAGTATTTTTCCATGTAGCGACAGACCGTGCAGCCCAGAGACTAGGCACTTCAGAGGGGAAATATGTGGCAGGTTTCTTTGGGTCAAAAACTCTCGAAGGCCTGAAGGCCAGAGTACGTATCAATCGTTGATTCCAGAAGACACACGTCGAAGGTGTTATTTTCATAACATTTTTCGTATCAGGATCCAAGTCTCGGAGAGTTAGCAAAAAGCCACATCGCTAGGGAAGTATGATAATTTGGAGGATAAAGTCTTATATAGTGGCATATGGACAAATATAGCGAAGGTGCGAGAGGTAGGACTCGGGGAACCGTCGATCTTGAAGCAGCCTGGATCAACGGCTAAGGCACATATGAGAGAATGAAACAGCATGGAAGATAACTATTCAAAGACGATCCTCGGAAAATTGTCATGGTTTGAATCATGGACATGTGACACCCTCAGAGGTACATCGGGGGAAAAGCGATCTACCTAAAACTAGTTTCTCAAATCCCTGATGTCAAAAGTTTTTGGGTCAAGGTGGACCATAGATCTTAGAGCGATCGAGATCGACGACTGAAACTCATATCGGCAATTGAAGTAGCACAAATATTAATCAGTCAAGGGTGGGCCAGGGAAAACTGTCGTGGTTTAAATCATGTACGCATGGTGCCCTCAAAGACACATCGGGACAAAAAGAGATCTACCTAAAACTGTTTTCTCCAACCCCTGATGTCGATAGGCAAGTATGAAAGGAGGACCCCCGCCATTATTTTATGATATTTTGAAGCATTCAAACGTTCAAAAATTGGCACAAAGCATCTATTTGAAACTCTGGCTCAGAACTGAATCAAATTCATGCTTTCGTCGATTCTTAACTGGTATTTTTCACCATGGCGGCTAACCTTGTCATTTTATCCATGAATGAACAAGACATCTCCTCCAGAGAAGAAGCCCTAATTGACAGAGATTCCAACATTTTCAACACAGAGATAACCGTTTCACATGTTTCTGTATCCAGATCGAATTTGCTAGACAATGTTGGAATGTGCATACCTTTCCTCGAAGTGGCTCAAGCCCCCATCACCCCTTATGTCATAGAAGTAGTCTTTACCTTCCCCGAGTTCATAATATGGTGTGCGGAACAATATTCTCAAGAAGAAAGAGTCATTTTGAATAAATTAGGGTCAAAGGTTTTATGTGAAATAAATAGTCCATCGCTTCGGCACACCCTCAGTATACCAGAGTCCTCCCTCACCATGTCATAGCCCTTTGAGGAACATAAGATAATCACAATTTATAGAGAATGCCCACCAGAAGTAAAAACCATGTTTCTGCAAACCAGTGTCAAGCCTAAAAACCATTCATAGAGTCTGTCATTACCTACCAGTGTAACCATCATTTTCAACGATGTCCAGTGGGATTGTTCTCTACTTAGTCAAATTTTAGGGTTGGATAATGACAAGTTTGTGGTACAAGTCATGTTAGGTTTCTCGTTGACTTTCTTTATGTCAGAGTCTGGTTAGTCAGTCTGTGTCAGTTTTGAAAAATTCATTATTGACAATATGCATCAACAGCTGCTGAATTTCAATTCATTGAGACATTTCAGATACTACACCCATTTGCTGAGAATATTCCTGAAATCTAACAAAACTGAATTTCCTGAGACTGCATTCATTTCAATTGAATGTAAAAGGATCACCATGATTATTTTCATCAATAATATTATGTCCAGGGTGTGCAGTCTTATTTTCGGTTCGGACTTGCCAAGGGTCCTGGAAGAAATGAAAAGCTCTTTACAACCAAATCCAGAGAGTAGGGTGGGAGATTGGATGTTGTTCATATAGTCCACTATGATTTGGGTATATGGCTACCAAGAAGGACCTTATATTTTACCAGTATTTCTAAATCCCAAAATCTTTTCTTTGGATTTCATAAGACAAAGGATCATCTCAGAGACATATCATTTTCTGAAAATGCACAAGGGTTCTAACTTAAAGTTTCCTTTCATAGTTGGACCCTTTGTGGTGAAGAACAAGTCTTGTTTGCCTCAGATCCAATCCAAACTCAATGAATTCATTTTCACACAGTTGCAAGGAAGGAAATATGATATGCATTAGATCATATCAAAGAGAATATTGGCAAGTAGACAAGCCCCCTATGAACACGAGCATGTTGAAGGATTCAATAAGCTGGCCAATCTAGAAACATGTGTAGATAGGGAGGTCATTCTGCAGCATGATCAGACAAAACAAGCAGAACCAACATCTCTGCAGAGCCCAGGATAGAAACTCTCCCGTAGGTTGGTTGTCAAAGCTCCTAAAATGAGTGTCTATAATAAGAGGAGTAGTTCAGAGGCCCTGGGTGCTAGTAGCCAGCAAAATACTCTCAATAAAATGAGAATCACATCATCTCAAATAGTCGACCTGGAAGAAGAAGAGCCCAAAGGGAAAACATGCATGGACATGGTGGAAGGTGCAACCAAGAATGAAGAAGTTGGTACAAGGAGCATGCCACAAATTGAAAACAACACAAGCGTTTTCAACAACAAGAAACACATATTTAGCAGGACACCTGGGGCAATTTATCAGTCCAAGGAAGATTCAATGAACCAGTATGTTGTGAAAGCAAGTATGGCTAATAGTGAAATAAGAGACCTTTTACCTGAAGTACAGAAAATTTCCCAGCATAAGGATTCTTTACTCTCAGTCAGGGATGTGGAAAGAAAAACATTCAATATAGTAGTGGTCGATGATGATAAGGTGTATGAGATCAAAATGCACTATGAGAATATTGGTGCCCCTGACAAAGTAAAGTGCCACAGGAATGTCAGTGACATGATATATTCGGATTATTTGGGCTTAGGTCTAAGGGTTGCAAGATTGACAACACATGCACTCAAACTGGATGGACAATTAAAACAAGAAAAGGAATCCAGCAAAGCCTGGATGACACAGGTCAAAAGGTTAGAATCTGAAGGCCCTCAAGGGGTAAATGCTTCACTGGATGAGAAAGATAAGATGATCCAAAGATTAAAAAAAAAGATGAAGATGTCCCCTACAGATCATCTATAGACAGCAGATCTAACTGCTTTGGAACAGGAACCAGTAAGTGATCCCTAGTTGTCATCAAATTTGCAAATTTGGCAGAAGATCAGAGCGAGACAGATGGCGCGGAGGAAGCCGAGTAGTCAGAGAAATTTTTCCTTAATTTTGAAATGTCTTTGTTAATCATTGTAAATCAGTTTATATACTGAAACTGTCAGTCGAAATTGTTTTAGAAGCTGAAATGCTTTAGTTTCAGCCATTGTAATCGAATTGTATAAATAATGGGATACTTGAATGAATTAATGTTGGCAGAAGTGCAAGAGCACCTTTTGATTGTATCAGACTCTATTTGTAAATTTTCTAAATCTGAATTGAATATAAATGCAGAAGATTTTGAAGTCTCTATGAAAAGATTCTAAAGGGTGGTGATATGAGCTTTGTTTCCCTTCATCGTATGTATTTCCTGTGACCTGTCATTTCATTTACATTTTCTTATGTTGAAATTGGAGAGTTAGAGGCCCATAATTCAACTTGTGATGTTCTTGGCTTAAGAAATTTAAACTGTGTGATTGTCTTCTTAACTAATTCAGAATTCATTTTAGTAATGCTCTGATGCAGTTATTTGTTTCCTTTATCTTCCTACACTCTATTTAAATTTAATAATAACTCAGATTCATCATCTCGTTTATCCTTTATCCTCTGGAGAGTTCTATTAGCAGATGTATTGTTTTTGTTCATTTTCAGAATTTTGACTCCATAGCCCTGAGTGTTCCTCCCCTTCTTTGCCAACAACTTTATTAAACCCCCAAAACAAACCAAATCTAGCCACCGATTATCAAAGAAATACCCAGTGACACGAGAGATCCCTTTCTGAGTTGAGCAGGCTAGTGCCTCATCTCTAAAGTAGGTTGAAACTATTACCTCTATCATTTGTCTATTCAGCCAGACAAAATTTACAGAGTGATAACATTTTGGCGCCGTTGCCGGGGATGAAATTGAAAAAAAATTCCTTGGGAAAAATGACTTAAATCTTTAGTTTGATCCCTGAGGGTGATAGTGGATCAAGTACCTTATTGCCTGAGATAATTTTTACCCAGGCGACTCCATCACTCAGAGACCAGTTGCACTACACCGTGTGAGATATAAATCCTGGCTCCTAAGAGAATTCATATTAGGAGCAACCCAGACCCAGAAGCCGCAATCCCTGTGTCTGACCCCAAAAAGCTTGTACATAAAAGAAAATAAAAGCCAATAACCCTTGTGTTGATCTAGACTGTTATTTATCTTTACCCAAGGATGGATTGACTAGTATGAAAGACCTTTAGTTTGACCTGAAATTTGAACAGTCCCCGTTCAGATCTAAATCTGAATCTCATTTAGGCAAGGCCATCTTTGACGAAAAGAAATTCCAAGATTTGATTCTAGCCACGTCTGTCAAGCCTGTAGTGGGCCCTGGTTGAAACCAACCATCACTCTGACCCGTCACAGAATCTATGGAATCCAGATTCACTCCTCTCATACTGCCTGCTCAATTACATGATTTACCTCAAGATTATAACTTAAGGATCAAGTTATATGATGTTGAAGGTAACATATCAACCTAGAAACACCGAGACTGGTTTAATGATTTCATAGACTTGGAAGAGGTGGAATTTGCAGATGTAAAAAAGAGGTTGTTTACACAGAGTCTTTCCGGAGAAGTGAGGAAGTGGTTCAGATCCCTTCCACTAGCTAGTATAGCAGACTTTGATGCCTTTGAAACCAACTTCCTTGCAAAATGGGGAGATAAGAAAAATCTTCTCCAGTTGTTGACCCAGTATAATAACATGAAAAGATCACTTGACGAAACAGTGCAGGAGTTTTCAAAAAGATTCATGAAGGTTTATAATGCAATTCCTGCTAAGGTAAAACCTCCCCCTAGAGCTGCTCAACTCAGATATGTTGATTCTTTTGAAATTGATTTTGCTTTATTATTGAGGGAATGAAGATCTACTACATTAGATGATATGATGACAGATTCCATAGAATTCTAAGTGAACCTAATGGCTTCAGAAGAGATGAAAGCTAATTCTAGAAGAGACATGAATAGAACTCAGGATAAAGCACAAACTTCAACATCGCAAACATTGGAAGAAAGGTTCAAAGCAATGATGAGAAACATGGAAATAATGATGGAGAGAATGGCACTGGGAAATAGGAAAAACCCTAGAGAACAAGATGATGGTCCTCTCAGAAATCCAAGAAGACCAACCATTCCACAGATTAGACAAAGAGAGCAGAGAAACCAGGGGAATCAGGCAGCTCAAGCAGAACAGGCAAATCAGGCAAATCAGGGAAACCAAGGAAATTAGGGGGAACAACATATGAGGCCTCCTTTTCAAAATAATTATGTGAATGAAGATTATGATGGATATTTTGAAGACAACATGAACTGTTGTGAAAACAAAGAAACATAGGTATTCCTGACCAAAGAAGAACACGGCCAATTTATGGATGCAAGTGAAATATTTTTGCAAGATGAAGAAGAAAGGGTATCAGTAGAAAGAGAAGATTATGAGACTGGATTGCAAAATTCCATCATGCAATTCCAAAGGAAATATAGCCTTCGAAATCAAAAAGTACCTCCAAACCCTCCAAAGGGTAATCTTCCAAAGGGGAATCCCACCAAAGAGGCTCAGAATAATATACCTTCTTCTAGTCAGCCCAAAAAATATTCCACTGGAAAGGATTCAGCTGCAAAGAACTCCACTGTGAAAGATTCTACTGTAAAAGATAATGTGGAAAATGGGAAGCAGAAAGAAGAACCTCAGAAGAAAATATTGACAAGAAAATAAATGGTCAGCAAAGAGGTAGAAAAAACTCCATCCTCTTTTGATTTCGAAAGTGAGATGGCTAAGATAAAAATTTCGGTACCATTTAATGAATTGATTAGGAATAGTGAATACAAAAATCATATCATCAAGATGCTTAAAATGGGACGAACCTCTGATACCCTGAACATACAAGATGATCACACAACCATCCTATTTGGGCCAAGAGTAGAAGAAAGCAGTGAAAATGAAGAAGTTCCTCCTTTTTATGTCAGCCTAAAAATCCATGACATGACTCTACACAATCCTATGCTGGAATCTGGAGCATCTCACAACCTGATGCCCAAAGTGATCATGGACCAATTAGGTCTTGATGTCACAAGAACTTATAAAGATCTATTCTCCTTTGATTCAAGAAAGGTGAAATTCCCTGGCATGATCAAAGAGATGGTGGTTTCTCTGACACAAGTCCCAATGAAGAATATGGTGATGGACGTAGTGGTCGCTGATATCCCTCCAAAATTCGGCATGTTGTTTAGTTCATGGGCTGCAAAACTAAAAGGAACCCTCCAGATGGACATGTCATATGCCACTACTCCTGTCTTTGGTCAAGACATAATATTGTATAGGGAGGTTCTATTTAAATATATGGTCAGCAGCAAATCACAACCTACCAGTCATCTTATATACTCAGTGAGTACTGAGTTGGGGTCCTCCATTTTCTTCAATGACCTGTGCTCCGGAGAAGAAGAAACATAAATTGTCATGCGTGACAAAGGTGTGCCTGAACAACATATGGAGAAATTTTCAGAACAACAGGGTGATGCAGAGGATCAGATATGGAAAATGAATTTTGATGGAGCTGCATGCAGAGAAGGAGCTAGAGCTGGCATGTGGATAAATCATCCCAAAGGAGATGCGAAATTATTCTCTTACAAACTTGTTTTTGAATGCACCAATAATATGGCCGAGTATGAAGCGTCAATATTGGGGTTGAAGGCATTGGAAGAATTAGGTGCCAAAAGAATTTTTATATTTTGAGACTCTAAGCTTATCATAAATCAGATCAAAGGCATCTACTAGGAAAAACATCCTAGTCTGAGGGATTACAGAAACCTGGTACTAGACCTCCTTGAGAAATTTTCAGAATGAAATCTTTCGGCAATTCCAAGAGAACAAAATCAGTTTGTTGATGCCTTAGCTACTTCAGCAGCAGTGTTCAAAGTCCCAATTTTCCCTGAAAAAAGATACAAGGTTGAAGTCAAGTATAGGCCGGAAGTACCAGAAAATATGAAGCACTCGCAAGTCTTCGAGAACGACAAACAAATAGAAAGCTTCCTAAAAATGGAAAATGAGTTTGAGAATTTAAACATTGATGATGAATATTGCGATGATGAGGTGGATGCAACTGATTTCACCAAAGAAGGATATTTTGACAATCAGATTGCTGGCAGAGATATTGTACAGTTGAAAAGAAACATCATCCCCAAAGGCCTGATACCATTAGAAAAACTTTTTGATAATAATGACGTGGCCAGAAGTCCAAAGATTACAGTAAATGAAGGAGATGTGGAAGATTGCAATATTGGGACTCCAGAATATCCAAAGATCATTAGGCTTTCCAGAAAGCTCAGTCCTGAGGTCAAAGAGAGGTATGTAAAATTAATGAAAGAATTCCCTGATGTTTTTGCTTGAAGTTATGATGAGCTGAAAGCTTATGATACTAGCATAATCCAGCATGTTATCCCAATAAAGGAGGATCACAAGCCATTCAAACAAAAATTAAGAAGAATAAACCCTCTATTGTTACCATTGATAGAGAAAGAAGTAAAGAAACAGTTTGAAGAACAAATAATGGTGTCCCTAAGGTTTTCCAAATGGGTGGAAAATATGGTGCTAGTTAGAAAAAAGAGTGGAGAGATCAGATTGTGTGTGGACTTTAGGAACCTGAATAAGGTATCTCTTAAGGACAACTACCCATTGCCCAAAATGGAACATATTTTATAGAAGGTGGTGGGCTCTCAAAATATGTCAATGTTAGATGGTTTCTCGGGATACAACCAGATCATGGTACATCCTGACGATCAAGAAAAGACAACGTTCACCACACCTTGGGGAACATTCATGTACGCCAAAATGCCATTTGGAATTATGAATGAAAGGGCAACGTTTCAGAGGGCTATGGACATAGCTTTTGCAGATTAAAAAGACAAATTCATTGTTATATACTTGGATGACATTACTATGTATTCTTCCTCAGATGAAGAACACATCAAACATCTCAGAAGGGCATTTGAAAAATGTAGGAAATTTGGTATATCATTGAATCCGAAAAAGTCAAATTTTTCCATGGAAGAAGGAAATCTCTTAGGGCACATTATTTCAAAGGAAGGGATAAAGCTAGAACCCAATAGAGTTGAGGGGATCTTGATAATTGTCACACGCAGACGCAAAAATGAAGTACAGTCCTTCCAAGGAAAAGTGAATTTCCTGAGGAGATTCATTCCTAATTTAGCTGAGATCATAAATCATATCCCCAACATGCTAAAGAAGGGAAATGATATCAAGTGGATCCCTGAGGCTAGAAAATATTTTGAAGACATCAAGGTAGCATTGACAAAGGATCTTGTACTGGCTAGTCCAAATTTTGAGAAATATTTCATACTATTCTCTTTCACTTCAAAACACACAATTGTAGGTGTGCTACTCTAGAAAGATGACCAAAATTTTGAGAAGCCCATAGCATACTACAGCAAGACATTGAGAGATGCTCCTTTAAAATATAACATCATGGAGAAGCAAGCATATTCTTTGGTCAAGGCATTGAAATAATTCAGGGTTTACATTCTACATTCACATACCACTACCTATGTTCCCAATAGATCAGTGAAGGACATATTGACACAGCTTGATCCTGAAGGAAAGAGGGGAAAATGGATTGCAGTGCTATTAGAATATGATCTTGAAATCAAGCCCACGAAGTTAATCAAAGGACAAGAACTTGCTAGACTGATGGAAAAAACAAAATGCGAACTCTTGGGAATAAACTTCACTTCGGATATGATAGAAAATACAACAGAGGAAGAAAGGGTGACTCCACAAATATCTCAGAAATTTCTTGAATCTACATGGTATGCATATATCATCTTTGTGTTGAAGAATTTGCAGGCTCCTCCTAAGTACAGTGAAACAAAAGTTAGATTCTTGAAACTGAAGGCAGCAAAATTTTGTATAGTAAATGAATTGTTGTACTGGAAAGATCCAGGGGGGGATTTTGTTAAGTTGTTTGATAGAAAAAGAAGCAGAGAAAACCATCAGAGAGTTCCATAAAGGTGACTGTGGAGGTCATCATTATTGGAAGACAACTGTGCACAAAATTTTGAGAGCAGGTTTTTATTGGCCTAGCATTTTTCCTGATGTNAGGCTAGAAAATATTTTGAAGACATCAAGGTAGCATTGACAAAGGATCTTGTACTGGCTAGTCCAAATTTTGAGAAATATTTCATACTATTCTCTTTCACTTCAAAACACACAATTGTAGGTGTGCTACTCTAGAAAGATGACAAAAATTTTTAGAAGCTCATAGCATACTACAGTAAGACATTGAGAGATTCTCCTTTAAAATATAACATCATGGAGAAGCAAGCATATGCTTTGGTCAAGGCATTGAAAGAATTCAGGGTTTACATTCTACATTCACATACCACTACCTATGTTCCCAATAGCTCAGTGAAGGACATATTGACGCAGCCTGATCCTAAAGGAAAGAGGGGAAAATGGATTGCAGTGTTATTAGAATATGATCTTGAAATCAAGCCCACGAAGTTAATCAAAGGACAAGAACTTGCTAGACTGATGGAAAAAACAAAATGCGAACTGTTGGGAATAAACTTCACTTCGGATATGACAGAAAATACAACAGAGGAAGAAAGGGAGACTCCACAAATATCTCAGAAATTTCTTGAATCTACATGGTATGCATATATCATCTTTGTGTTGAAGAATTTGCAGGCTCCTCCTAAGTACAGTGAAACAAAAGCTAGAATCTTGAAACTGAAGGCAGCAAAATTTTGTATAGTAAATGAATTGTTGTACTGGAAAGATCCAGGGGGGATTTTATTAAGTTGTTTGATAGAAAAAGAAGCAGAGAAAACCATCAGAGAGTTCCATAAAGGTGACTGTGGAGGTCATCATTATTGGAAGACAACTGTGCACAAAATTTTGAGAGCAGGTTTTTATTGGCCTAGCATTTTTCCTGATGTTTATAAAGAAGTTTCAAAGTTCCATGAATGTCAAATCTTTGATGGGAAAGGAAAATTGCATTCTCTGCCGTTAAAACCCATTTTAGTAAAAGATCCTTTCAGACAGTGGGGCCTGGATTTTATAGGGGAAATTCATCCGCAATCCTTCGCTCAAAAAAAATGGATTCTGATAGTGACCAATTATTTCACTAAATGGATTGAGGCAGTGCCCACCAGGAAAGCTACAGATGAGGTCATCATTCGATTTTTAGAAGATAATATTTTGTCCAGGTTCAGATGCCTGATCAAAATTATTACGGACAATGCAGTGTCTTTAAAGTCTAAGAAATTGGTACATAAGCTATATTTCCTAGCACATTGGGATTTCCAGTAATGAAGTTCTTACAGGAGCAAGAAGCAGAAATAGATGTCATTCAGAGAAGAGAGGATGAGCTCATCAACATATAGCAGACCAGAAAAAAGGCCTTCAATAACGCTCAACTATGTCAAGACAAGATCAAAGAAGCTTTCGACATATGTACCAAGGTGGATGACTTCGAACTGGGAGACTGGGTACTAATATGGGATGCCAGAAACGAAGATAAGGGTATTCATGGGAAATTTGATAACCTATGGCTGGGTCCGTTCAAAATTGTAGCTTATTGTGGGAGAAATTCCTATTTGTTAGAGGAAATTAATGGAGAACTTGCTGGAGGAGGGCCTATGAATGGAAGGTTCCTCAAGCATTACATTGTTTGAAAAATATTCACCCCACCATTTATCATCATAACATTTTTCGGATTAGGATCCAAGTCTCGGAGAGTTAGCGAAAAGCCACATCGCTATGGAAGTATGATAGTTTGGAGGATAAAGTCTTATATAGTAGCATATGGACAAATATAGCGAAGGTGCGAGAGGTAGGACTCGGTGGACCGTCGATCTTGAAGCAACCCAGATCAACGGCTAAGGCACATATCGGAGAATGAAACAACGCGGAAGATAACTATTCGAAGGTGGGCCGGGGAAAAATGTTGTGTTTTAAATCATGGATGCATGGCACCCTAAGAGGCACATCGAGGGGAAAAGAGGTCTACCTAAAACCGGTTTCTCAAATCCCCAATGTCGAAAGTTTTTGGGTCAAGGTGGACCGTACAACTTAGAGTGATCCAGATCGATGGCTGAAACTCATATCGACGATTGAAGTAGCGCAAAGATTAATCAGTCAAGGGTGGGCTGGGGAAAATTTCTATGGTTCAAATCGTGGACATTTGGCACCCTCAGAGACACATCGGGGCAAAAAGAGGTCTACCTAAAACCATTTTCTCCAACCCCTAATGTCGATAGGAAAGTATAAAAGGAGGACCCTCGGAATTATTTTATGATATTTTGAAGCATTCAAATGTTCAGAAATTAGCGCAAAGCATCCATTTGAAACTCAAGCTCAGAACTGAATCAGATTCGTGCTTTCGTCGACACTTAACAGGTATTTTTCACCATGGCCAATAACCCTGTCATTTTATCCATGAATGAACAAGACATCTCCTCCATAGAAGAAGCCGTAATTGACAGAGATTCTGATGTTTTTGACACAGAGATAATAGTTTCTCCCATTTCTGTATCCAGATCAAATTTGTTAGACAATGTTGGAATGTGCATACCTTTCCTCGAAGCGGCTCAAGACTCCATAACGCCTTACGTCGTAGAAGTAGTCTTTCCCTTCCATGAGTTCGTAAGTTGGTGTGAAAAACGATGTTCTTAGGAAGAAAGAGTCATTTTGAATAAATTAGGGTTAGAGGTTTTATGTGAAATAGACAGTCCATCGCTTTGGCACACCGTCAGTATACCAGAGTCATCCCTCACTATGTTAAAGCCCTTCGAAGAAGAGAAGATGATCACAATTTATAGAGAATGCCCACCAGAAGTAAAAACCCTGTTTATGCAAACCATTGTCAAGCCTGAAAACCATTCAAAGAGTTTGTCGTTACCTTCCAGTGTAAGTGTCATGGTCATCGAAGTCCAATGGGCTTGTTCTCTGCTTAGTCAAATTTTAGGGTTGGATAATGACAAGTTTGTGGTAGAAGTCATGTTAGGTTTCCTGTTGACTTTCTTTATGTCAAAGTCTGGTCAGTCGGTCTGTGTCAATTTTGAAAAATTCATTATTGACAATATGCATCAATAGCTGGTGAATTTAAATTCATTGAGACATTTCAGATACTACACCCATTTGCTGAGAATATTCTTGGAATCTAACAAAACTAAATTTCCTGAGACTGCATTCATTTCAATTGAATGTAAAAGGATCACCATGTTTATTTTCATTAATAAGATTATGTCCAGGGTATACAGTCTTATTTTCAGTTCGGACTTGCCAAGGGTCCTAGAAGAAATGAAAAGCTCTTTACAACCAAATCCAGAGAACAGGGTAGGATACTAGATGTTGTTCATACAGTCCATGGTGATTTGGGTATATGGATACATGGAAGGACCTTATCTTTTACCAGTCTTTCTAACTCCCATAATATTTTCTTTGGAGTTCATAAGACAAATGATCATCTCAGAGACAAATCATTTTCTCAAAACACACAAGGCTTCTAACTTAAAGTTTCCTTTCATAGTTGGACCCTTTATGGTGAAGAACAAGTCTTGTTTACCTCAAATCCAATCCAAACTCAATGAATTAGGGTTCACACAGTTGCAAGGAAGGAAATATGATCCACATCAGATCATATCAAAGAGAATATTGGCAAGAAGATAAGGCCCCTATGAACACGAGCATGTTGAAGGATTCAATAAGTTGGTCAATCTAGAAACCTGTGTAGATAGGGAGGTCATTCTGCAACATGATCAAACAAAACAAGCAGAGCCCAGGATAGAAACCCTCCCCTAGGTTGGTTGTCAAAGCTCCTAAAATGAGTGTCTATAATAAGAGGAGCAGTTCAGAGGCCCTCGGTGCCAGTAGCCAACAACATACTCTCAAGAAAATGAGAATCACATCATCTCAAATAGTTGACCTAGAAGAAGAAGATCCAAAAGGAAAAATGTGCATGTAGATGGTGGAAGGTGCAACCAAGAATGAATAAGCTGGTACAGGGAGCATGCCACAAAGTGAAAACAACACAATGGTTTTCAGTAGCAAGAAACACATATTTAGCAAGACACCTGGGGCAGTTTATCAGTCCAAAGAAGATTTATTGAATGAGTATGTTGTGAAAGGAAGTATGCCTAACAGTGAAATAAGATACCTTTTACCTGAAGTAGAGAAAATTTCCCAGCATAAGGCTTCTCTACTCTCAGTCAGGCATGTGGAAAGAAAAACATTAAATATAGCAGTGGACGACGATGATAAGGTGTCTGAGATCAAAATGCACTATGAGAATATTGGTGCCCCTAGCAAAGTAAAGTTCCACGGGAATGTCAGTGACATGCTATATTCGGATTATTTGAGCTTAGGTATGAGGGTTGCAAGATTGAAAACACATGCACTCAAACTGGATTGACAATTAAAATAGGAAAAGGCATCCAACAAAGCCTGGATGACACAAGTCAAAAGGTTAGAATTTGAAGGCCCTCAAGGGGTAAAGGACTTACTAGATGAGAAAGATAAGATGATCCAAAGCCTAAATAAAAAGATGAAGATGTCCCCTATAGATCATCCACAAAAATTAAATCTAACTTCTCTGTAACAGGAGAAGGAAACATTTAGACAAGAAGAACTCAATTATGAAGCTAAAGTGTTGCAGTTAGTAAAAGAGAAAGAGAATTGGTCACAAGCACATGTAGCAACGTCAGATATGGTTGTCATTGTACCTGCTAATATAGAGGTTGGATCAAGTACTGAGGGGTTGGTCCAAGCTATGTCTCAAGTAAGCTTAAAAATAGGGGAGATCAAGGGTCTCAAAGAGGTCATAGAAAAGTTGAAACAAGAGATGAAAGTGAAAGATGAGAAGATGGCTCAACTCCATAGAGATAATCAAGATTTGCAAGAGAGAGTGAGCAAGATGAAAACCACGTTAAAGGGAAAAACACTATTACAGGGAGCCAAACATATGATATGGGATGCTATTGCTGCAAAGGCTGCTAAATTAAGGGTTTATCTGAATTTTATAAACGATAAGGACAGCATGGTTGCTACATCTCGGAGTAGGTGTATTGTTGTCAATGAAATATTAGCCAAGAAGCCCTCAGAATGGGCCCAAAATGCTATTGATTTACTAAATTTTGTGCCAATTGCTAATCTTCAAACTATCGGGGTAAATGAAAGGACTACATTGATCATTTGGGCCAGGAGGATCATCGCCAAGCATAACCTTCTCAGATCGATCTAGAACAAGGCTATGCAAATGGAGCACAACACACAAGAGTTTAAGGATGCATTTAAACAATTTTTCATCAAAGGCCTCCCACCATTTTGGGATGGAAAAGGTTCATTATACAATCAAGAAGACTACAATCCTCTCCTCATTCAGTGTAGAATGGACCATTCTAAATTTGAAGCCATAAAAGAAAGTCTAAAAGGCTCAAGTCTGGTAGAGTATTTGGCTACAGACTTTGAAATTTTGAATAAGTTTAAAACAGTGAAGGTTGGCTTGCCGACTATGTCCCATGCCACATGCATTGACTTGGAGATTTTGATTAAAGAGATGATGGATTACAAAATTCCCTTCGATTCACAATGGAAGGAAATTGTGCGGCTGGGTAAGACAAAGTGCAATATCCTCGGAACTAGTAAGTGATCTCCAGGTGTCATCAAATTTGCAGATTCGATAGAAGATCAGAGCGAGACAGATGGTGTGGAGGGAGCCAAGTAGTCAGAGAAATTTGTCCTTAATTTTGAAACGTCTTTGTTAATCATTGTAAATCGGTTCATATACTGAAATAGTCAGTCGAAATTATTTTAGAAGATGAAATGCTTCAGTTTCATCCATTGTAATCGAATTGTATAAATACTGGGATACTTGAATGAATTAATGTTGGTGAAAGTGTAAGAGCACCTTTTGGTTGTATCAGACTCTATTTTTGAATTTTTTGAATCTGAATTGAATATAAATGTAGAAGATTTTGAAGTCTCTATGAAAAGATTCTAAAGGGTGGTGATATGAGCTTTGTTTCCCTTCATCGTATGTATTTTCTGTGACCTGTCATTTCATTTATATTTTCTTCTGTTTAAATTGGAGAGTTAAAGGCCCAGAATTCATCTTGTGATGCTCTTGGCTTAAGAAATTTAAACTATTTGATTGTCTTATTAACTAATTCAGAATTCATTTCAGTAATTCTCTGATGCAGTTATTTGTTTCCTTTATCTTCCTACACTCTATTGAAATTTAAGAATAAGTCAGATTCATTGCCTCGTTTAGCCTTTATACTCTGGAGAGTTCTATTAGTAGATCTATTGTTTTCGTTCATTTTCATAATTTTGACTTCATAGCCCTGAGTGTTCCTCCCCTTCTTTGCCAAACAACTTTATTAAACCCACAAAACAAACCAAACCTAGCCACCGAGTATCAAAGAAATACCCAGTGACATGAGCGAGCCCTCTCTGAGTTGAGCAGGCTAGTGCCTCATATCTAAAGTAGGTTGAAATAGTTACCTCTGTCATTTGTTGATTCAGTCTGACAAAATTTACAGAGTGCTAACAGAAGGATCGTCGAATTCGGGTGAAATCACTCCGGGAAAAAGTGTAGGTCGAAAGTTGAAACTTTCAAAGCCCGAAGAGCTGAAGCGATTCACAACCACTGATCTGTGGGAGGACACGCATTGGAAGATCATGAAATCTAGGTAAAAGCATTCCAGGAGGAGGCAAGAGAGGAGAGTTGAGACTCCTAAAGTGCGAAGTCCCGAAGTAGATCTTGATCGTTGATCGCAAACGAGGACGAGGACCATTGATCCGGTCCTGGCTGAAATTTATGAAGTCCCAAAGCTCTGCACAAGTGCTTTTCTAGCTAAGCATAGGGTCATGGTCGTGGTCATATGCATATTGAGAGCTGAGGGAAGGAGGGATAAGGGCCGAATTGGTTGTCTTCGAGACAGAAAAGTGCTAAGAAAGGATTTAGCCGCAATTTCTAGTCGTGGTCACCTAGGAAGGTGGTTAGAAGGAAGCACATGTGCAGGATGAAATTTTGTGTCATCTACGGATAACAACACACTGTTATTTTTGGAGAATGGGAATATGGTCTCCATGAACAAAAAAAATAAGAAAGAGACCTGTAG
>SNQJ01S0186226.1:0-15205 GCA_010110895.2 Picea sitchensis | reverse complement strand
AAATCTCTTAAACCACTTTGACTACTTTGACCTTTTGAGGCTTCTAGATGACTCATGAGGGTTCTCCAACTTCACATGGCCATAATTCTCTAACCGTGAGGAGTTATGTGATGTTCCACATACCACTAGAAATGTCATGACATGTAATATACATATAGAATATTCTTACCTGAAAATATATCAAAACTCATACCATTATCCATCAAACAAACTTGGGTCCATTACCCAAACCTTTCTCCAACTTCACATGGCCATAATTCTCTAACCGTGATGAGTTATGTGACGTTCCACATACCACCGAAAATGGCATTACATGTAATATCCATCTAGAATAGTATTACCTGAAAATATATCAAAAATCATACCATTATACATCAAACAAACTTGGGACCATTACCCAAACCATCGTGCTACCGGAATTCGCTACCGAACTTTCTTCAAGGGTTGACATCAATGACAACCAACCCAATTAATCAACATCCTTATCCAGCACATGTATCCTTGCCATGAGTATCAGTATGTTCCATGCGATTGGAACCATTTTTCTTTCCCGAGACACTCGCTCCTCCTTTGTAATGTATCATTCTTTTATTCCCTTTCAATCTCGTTAAAAGTTTGAAAAATACAAAAAAATCAAATATTACAAAAAGAGGGGATGGGATATACATTCTCTTTTTTTGGCAGTAAGATATTCGCCCTTGGATAAACAACATCCTTATATTTGTTCTCTAAGAATTGGGATCTAGTATGACCTTAGGAAGTCGGTCTCACTACATAGAGTTGTATCCTCCTCTATTTGGTTACTCTTCCAAACATATGGAGAGTTTGTGGTGTCTCCTGTATCACAGACTTATGTCAATATTACGATGCCTGAGTCTCATCATTTTGTCGTTATTTTTTCCAAGGGAAGTTTTATCCAACTTGAGTCGACCATTCTGTAGTTTATCTCTTAACCTTTGTGAGTCATCCATCCTGAGAGTCTAGTCAAGTTCAAATTCAAAATAAATGAAGTTATGTGCCTGATGATCGATATCCTCGACTCTTTCCTCAATGGCATGTCGAAGACCTCATGGTAGTGTGTCTTACACTCCTATTGTACTCCTACCTAATTTTTGAATATCTTGAAGTTGTTTTTAGAGTTATGAAGCTCCTCATCTCCAGCCACAAGCGTTGATGCTTCTTGAAGATGCATATTATGTTGTACTTGTATATCTACAAATGATTTTGAGATGTAGATCGGTTGTGTATTTCTCGCGGATACACTTTATATAGACATTTATATGACATGGATCTATAATGTACTTGATTTTTAGCCATGATTAGTTCATCCCAGGGATGGGTATGCCCACCTCAGAGAGATTATCATTTTTTTGCAAATGGCACGCTCTCGAACTATGGTCTCGGGCTCACTCGACTTCGTGCCTTCCCACTTGTAAATATATTGTAATGTATTTTGGCCATCAGTTTCTCTTCTGAGCTCACACATTAGGGGGAATATTTTATAGTCCAAAAATGCCTTACCTATGCATGCATGGCATTGGCCTTTCCACTTACATAATTTTCCAAATTACTCCTGAGGCTTCTTCTTAAAAAACTATTTTTTGGAACATGTATGCACCCTGTTGAACTGATAACCCATGTACACATTCAATATGAATAATAGTTATCCCATGTACATACACGAGCTGCATACTAGTTAGCCCGCGTTTACCTCCAAAAATTGCAAAAAATATAAAACTGCAAGGAATCCAGCATATTTTATGGGCTATTGAGGGTTTCCAAACCATTTTACCCATTGTATCATGTCCCCAAACCGAATAACCATCTTTTTCTCATATAAATAGAGGTCTTTGGGTCTCATTTACAACAACAAGCAAGAGAATAAGAAAACTCTACCAAAATCCCTCCCCCTTCTTAGCCCAACTTTTGCATCCTATTATGAGATTTGGCCTCAACATTCCCCTCCAGCCCTTTCTCCTAATACAACCCTTTATCCTCATATTTACAAGTTGCAAAAATCAAGCACACTCGATACTTAGATATTTTCCAAAAATATCTAAGTATCGAGTTTTCAAAGGAGCACAATGTGTGTGCCAGAGACCCAAAGCATTTGAGTGTTAAAGCTCAGGAGAAGTAGTGACCAGAATTCCTTGAAGGGAAGAACCCTTTCATTTTCGAGGAAAATTGGATGAGATCCATCTGAGGAGGAGCATATATTTCCTATCCATTAGATCTGGGAAAGTAGTGTGGGTGTTAACCCCTGAAGTCCTTTGGACTTCGCATATTCAGAGGTTTCCGCATGTTGTGTGCAAAGGAGGCAAGTTTCCCGAAGTTCCAGGAACTGGAGAATATCTGGACTGTTTGATTCTGGGGACACATGTCCACATATCCATAGTAGTTCAGAAGTCCAGCTATCTGGAAGAGTTGGAGTGTGATTGTGGAAGTCTGCAAGCTTCCTAAAGTTTCGAAGACCAGAATGAATCCTAGCCATTGGCGTAGAGGGCCACATGTTAGGAACTCCCTAAGGCTGAAACCCATCCTGACCGTCCATTTGCAAGAAATCGTGGACCATTGATTTAACTTCCCGTTTATTCAAAGTTCACGAATTTAGGGATATTGTGCGTTGGAGCGGGTAGAAATTCTGGATTGTTTAGGCTCTGAAGTACTTATGAGCCATAGATTTCAGCATACATTAAGGACCATCGATCCCTCATTTAATTCGTTTTTCTGCTAGTTCGACATTCGAGAGGAAATTCCTGTATTGTTGTTGGAACTCCCAAAGACCGGAGTCCCAAAGTGTTGTAGTCCATGCTATTAAAGGGTGTTAGCCCACGAAATTGGCCCGAGGTCATGTGAATTCCCCTGCATGGGTAAATAGACCCTCGCGAACACAAATTTGCACGCATGGAAGAATATAAGGCCCATGGTATACAATTTTTAGGGCTCAGTAGGAGCCCGAGAGCCGATTCAGTTCCATACTATGAATGATCCTAGACCAGGAGGTTGTGCGAGCTCCAGGAGATGGTGGGGGTTTGCGTCAAATTTGTATCAAAGAATAGAATTTTTCTACAAACAATAGGAAAAGCAAGAAGACTTGTCTGATATAATCAAGTGGTATTGAGAAAGAAATTGACCTTTGTGTAAGGAGAAGACTTGGAATCATGTCGCTAAGAAGACACAGAGAGAGACCAGTGGTAAATGCAGCCATAGAAGAGGAGATGAGACAATTTTGTGGAAATTTGGGTGCCATGGAGACAACATAGAGAAGAGCACTTGATGTTGGTGACGTTAGTGAAAGTGAAAATTAATAAGTTGAAGCAGAAGAAGTTGGAGGAGAACAAGAAGCAGAGGAGTGGTTGTTGATAGTTGTTGTCAAGATGGGAACCAGAGTGAAAATAAAGGTCCCGATGTATGAAGGTAATTTAAATGTGGAGGAATTTCTTGACTGGATTAGTTATTTAGACAAGTGCTTCGATTATGAGGATATTGACGATGAAAATAAAGTGAAGCATGATGTGACTAGGTTGAAAGGACATGCAGCGTTATGGTGGGACAAATTGCAAGCTGACAAAAGATGAAAAGGTAAGTCCAAAATCAAGAGTTGGGATATAATGGTATCTAAATTAAAGAATAAGTTCATACCCAAAGATTATTAAGTCAATCTATTTAGAAATCTATAGAACCTAAGACAAAAAGGTTTGTCGGTGAAGGAGCACACTGAAGAGTTCTATAAGTTGAACATTAGAGTAGGACATAGGGAGAATGACGAAGAAAATGTTTCCAGGTATATTAATGGCCCGAGATATCAAATTCAATATGAAATCAACATTATGAGTATGAGAACAATGGAAGATTATTATCAGGTATCCCTAAAAGAAGAAGAGAATTTGGACAGAAAGCAGAGTCAACGGAACAGAGGAAAAATTCCAAGCAGAGGCAGAGGAACCATTAGAGAAAAGTTCCAGAAGCCCAGACTAAAAGATGGAACATATCACAATCAGACAAAAAGAGGAGGAAGTTATCGAGGAGGACCCTATGGTGGAAGAAACTCTTTTCTTAAAGGAAGAGGAAGAGGTAGAGGAGGAGAAGTGAAGTGTTATGCCTATGGAAAGATAGGGCATATGTCTTGGGAATGTCATGAGAGAAAGAATATAGGAATAGGAGAAGCTCACATTTCTGAAGTGTAGAAGCAGAATGTAGAGGCAAAGATGAAATAATAAGTAGCATAAGAAGGAAGATCACTCATGATGAGGAAATTTCTCGTGAAGACAGAGAAACAAGTAAGGGAACCAGGCTAGAGGAACAATTTGTTCATATTGTAAGACTAGAGATAGGGTATGCAAGGTAAATATAGACATTGGAAGTACTAATAATTTAGTATCGATAGAGATGGTGGAAAATCTAAATCTGGAGACGAGTGCACATGCAAACCCATACAAAGTATCATGGTTGCATAAATGAAATCAAGTCATGGTAATTCGATAATGTAAGGTTGAGTTTAAAATAGGAGGTTATAAAGATGAAGTTTTGTGTGATTTCATACCTATGGAAAATTTTCATGCTCTGTTGGGAAGACTGTGGAAATATGAAAAGAATGCCATACATGATGGGAGAAGTAATACTTATACCCTGAAGAAGAATGGGTGTAAACATATGTTGTTGCAAATAGAAGATAAAGGATTCAAAGAAGAATCTAGTCCAAGTATTTCATATTTCCAAGTATTTCATATCCTCATAAGTACTTCAGAGCCTACACACTCCGGGAGTTCTACCCGCTCCAACGCACAATATCCCTGAATTTGTGAACTTCGAATACATGTGAAGTTAAATCAATGGTCCACGATTTCTTGCAAATGGACGGTCAGGATGGGTTTCGGCCTTAGGGAGTTCCCAACCCAAACAAATTTACACCTCCATTCCTCTAGAGTACCATATATCTGAACCCCGAGATCTACTGACATGTGGCTCTCTACACCGACGGATAGGATTCGTTCTAGGCTTCGAAACTTCAGGAAGCTTGGACACTTCCACAATCACACTCCAACTCTTTTGGATAGCTGGACTTTTGAACTATTGTGGATATGTGGACACGTGTCCCCAGAATCAGACAGTCCAGATCTTCTCCAGTTCCCAGGACTTCGGGAAACTTTCCTCCTTTGCACACAACATGTGGAAACCTCTGAATATGCGAAGTCCAAAGGAATTCAGGGGTTAACACCCACACTACTTTCCTAGATCTAACGGATAGGAAATATTTTCTCCTCCTTAGATGGATCTCATTCAATTTTCCTCGAAAATGAAAGGGTTCTTCCCTTCAAGGAATTCTGGTCACTACTTCTCCTGAGCTTTAACACTCAAATGCTTTGGGTCTCTGGCACACACATTGTGCTCCTTTGAAAACTCGATACTTAGATATTTTTGGAAAATATTCCCACACACTCCTTGCATCTGTCTTCTTCGAGACTCTTCAACACTTTTACTAAGTGTTGGCCCTATGCACACCTTAAAAGGGTCTTCTCGAGATTTTATACTCATATGAGTACACGCTCACACCTTGCACTCAGCCTGCACAATTTCATGTTATCTCTTTTGAGCTTCTGAGTCTAAAAATGACTCCGCCTTCACACTCCTTGCGTGGCTACTATGCACTCCTTGCACTAGTATTTCAGAAGAGAAATGATTGAAACTTACAAAAAAATACAGGTTCATCCAATTAACCATAAAATACACACACATTCATATAAAACACATAAAGTAAATAACATGGCATTACCCAATTACTCAAAGGAAAACATGTACAAAGATCTAAAAGAAATATTCCTCCTCTATTATATTCATTCAACAAATATTTACATAGGCTCTCTTGCAGATCTCAACTTCTCCTTGATAACAATTCTTAATAATATTCAACAGCTTGTCAAAAACCTCATTTGGTAATAAACTACATATATTTATACATGGAGGGGCTTCTCGATCCTTCCTTCCCACTACTCTAGTTCTATCATTTCACAATTAAACCATTTTTCCCACTAAGGATTAGTACAATAAATGGAATTTACAACCTAGATACGAGTCAATGCTCAATATCTATACAATCCTACAACTAATTAGGATAATTACAATCTTCGGTGGCCTCATGTAATTGCTCAAGCCTCAAAACATTAAAATCTCTTTTAATTACAATATTTTCAAAATATCAAATTTATGCGCTCTCCTTTTGGATCCCAAAACATTTTGAATGCATGCTAGATGTTGAGTTTTCCTCCACTCGACTTGAGGGTCATTGTTGATGATGCTCCTGCATCACAATGTTGGGGTTCTCATGTTCAAATGAGAAGGTTACTATAAATTTATATTGTAATGTTGTCCATTATGTAGTAGCTCTACGCATCTCCTGGTCTACATACCAGTTTTCTCGGATTCCTTCCAATGTGTGGATGAAGTAATGAGGACATCCTTCTGGTGGTGTCATCCTCCATTGTGTTCTTCACTTCTCCATTTTTTCTGTTGGTGTTCCTTTTCCATCATACCTATGCATTTTATTTCCTCCCTTCTCTGCACCGAATCTAATGCACAATATTCATTTACATTGGTACCAGTCCTGAATTGTTTCTTTGTGTGCACCCCACCATCTAGCAGGTGTAACCTTGAGTGAAATATCTAGGGATAAGAGCCTCTAATTTTCTGACAATTATTCCTCATATTTTTTCAAAAATTCCTCTAAGTCAGTTACCTCATGAAAACTGGGAGGTTCTTTTATCTCTATACCAACCCATCCTACTGCGCAATCTATTCTTGTGAAACTTCTTGTGGAAACTTTGTGTAGTCTCTGTTGCCAATTCTCCAAACCTGTATCTGAGTTGGAAGCCCATGATGTGATGCTTCTCCACCTGAGTACCCCATTTGCAGTTGGGTTAACATAATATTCTTCTCACGTGGTGGCTCTGTACAACTAGTTTATTTCCTCTAGATCTAAACAAGTGGGTTCTACAAACCTTTATCCTTCTGAAGGATCTAATGGTGCAATGACTCTATATTCGACTGATTCAAATTACATTTTCCTTGTATTCAAGTTGATTATGGCATGGTTATCAAATTACCAATCCAGTCCAATCAATGTTGGATAAGGTGTTGTGCTATATACTATCTCTATTACTTCAAAATATTCCTTAGTGCACACTTCATCCAAATCTACCATCACACCTTTAAGTCCTCCAATTGGCAACACTCTCTGTTGATTAGCTAATTTCAACTAGACAGGTGAATAACCTAATGTGGCTTCCCCCATACACTGCCATGCCTTCTTAGGTAACACATTTACTTCAGATCCTAAGTCCAGTATAATATCACCCATGTTGAAAAATACAATGTTGGCATTCAGTCTAAATTCTCTACTTATCCTTCTTCTTGACTAGAGATGATTCACTGTTTTCTTCTCTAATTTTCCTTTTTCCTCTGTGTTACATCTTTCTAGAAAATTTTGTAAGATCTTGACAGATGATGGGTCATTTAGTAACTTAACACGAGATTGCATATTTTTTTTTATGTTACTTGCCTGCTCTAGTGGTTGTGTTTCACTGGTATGGTCCATTGAGGAAGGCATATCATACATAGGAGAGTTCTGATTTTGCTGTGCAGTTGATGTAGATGCAACATTTTTATCAAGAAACTCCTTTTTTTCCTCCTTGAATGTTTCCTTCTCTTCCCATGTATCAAACTGATTATGTGATTCAATATTCTTCTTCACCCATTGGTGTTGTGATGGATCTTGTCTTACTACATCATCTTTTGTCTTAGATCCTCCTCACATGACTATGTTGATATTTCTTCCATCATCCTTGGCTTCTGCAGAGATCCACTGTATGTTGTAGTTGTTCTGGTTCCTCTTTTCCTATATCTTTCCCAATAATGTTGGACAGTCCTCTGTATCATGGTCTATTGCACGACAATACATACATGTCACAGGTGGAAGTGGATATTCCCTTGGATAATTTCCTGGTTGTTGAAATTTGTGGCACACTACTGGACCTCTTCCTCTTCCAAATCCCCCTCTACCTCATCCTCCACCTCTGTATCCAACTTTATCTCCTTGCGGTGCATTGTACCGAGGTACCTGATTGTATTGCATAGGGTTATACTGTGGATGTGCATTGTTATATTATTCCTGTGAAATGTTATACTAAAGTTATGCATTATTATATGGGGGTGGTACCTTGTTAAAATGAGGTGCAACTTGTCCTATCATAATTTCTACTTGCACCCTATAAGTATCTGAAGTTCTTGGTCTCATCAGCTCCATCATCCTACAATCTTTATCATCATGACCCACTGATTTGCAAAAATTATAGTATGACCTTTTGGGTACTGTTTGGTACTTCTACATCGTTGGAAAATGATATGGATCATGCCCACGTGTTTTACAAATATCGCACCATGTTCCTTCTGTTGGAAAAGGGTTTGTTACTCTTGTTTCCATGTACTGCGCAAAAGTTGGACATTCATTCTTATGGTGTCCTTCTGTCCTGCATGGGGTACACCAAATAACTTCTCTTTTTGCTTTTCCCTTATTTTGGTTGAGTTCAAATGTTAAGTTCTTCAAATCCTCCTTCATCTGCTCTATTGCTGGATCTATCTTTTGATACTAGTTCTCTTCCAGTTGTAAGGCTTCCTACAGAGCCTCTACTTGAGTTTGGAACTTCTATTGTCTTAAAGGGTATTTCAAATGTGGTAACAATGAGTTCATAATTACGTGCCTATGTTTCATGTAATTCATTACATACTTCAAATTACCCTTGAGATAATTAAATCTCTGATCAATCTCCCAAACATACTCACCTAGTTTCTTCCTGATTTCGATCATTTCCTTCATGTACCGATCTTTTGAGCTAGGCTTCTGAAATTCATTTATCAATAGATTTTTCACATCTACAATAGCCCTTGTTACTCCTCGTGGATTGTTTATAGCTAGGCTCATGTACCAATCTAGTGTGTGGTCTCTTATCATGATAGCTAATTGCGCAAGTTTTGCATCCTCATCTATGATATTCTTTTCTTCCCATATCTTCTCACAGATGAATAAATTATTTTCAGGGTCCTCTGATGCCTCTCCCCAAAATTATGGTAACCTGATCATGGGATCATGTCATGCCATTTTGAACTGTGTTGAACTAATACCTCTACGTGATGTAGATATTTGACTGTTACTTCCTGAACTGGATCCTCCAGTTGTTTCTCCTTGTTTAGATGTGTTTCCTGCTGTCTTTGTTCCACTAAAATTTGGTTGTCTAAATGGTGGTTTTCTTTCTGATGTACTAGTCCACATGGGGTTATGGGTTCCACACTGAAATTGACCTAGATTGGAGTTCTTCCTTCTATTCCTTCCCTTGGACCTCTTGTCTTCCTTTCATAAGTTGCATGCAATATTTAATCAATATTCTCCCTCCTAGAGATCCTCTACCTCTTCCTCAATGCTTTCCAAGCCCTCTTGATGCAGGAGCATAGTACAAGGCCCAAGTGCGTGCCTAAAACCAAGGAGATAGATGGACGCACAGAGGTAATTAAATACGTTTTTGTGGAAGCGTTGTGAATTAAAAAATCTAAAGCATTAATGTAATGGGCAGGAGGAAAGTGCAGTCACATTTATATCTTGAAGATCCAAACTGATTTTGGTGCGTATGTTCCTATCCGCGGATGTAATAGGAATTTAAGTTTGTTTAATGCAAGTAGGTATATTTAATTTAATAGATTAGACAGTTTAGGAGCATAGGAGGGAAACATATGATATATATCCTCAACCATTGTATCATTGTAACATAATTCAGAATTTGTAAGATGTAGACCTGCAAAGGAGAATAGGAGAGAACAAAGAATTTTCTTCATTTTAGTTGTTAATTGCCATGTACAGGAGAAATAGAATTAATAGAAGAAAGCTTTGATTCCAATCTGTGTATGGTTGTTGGAACCACCTGTTAAATGGTATGTTGCAGGCTAGTTTATATTCTCTGTGTGCATTTTATTTCAATAAAATCTGTGTGTGTGTGTGCTCTAGAATTATATGTTGAATGTTTGAATTCTGGACGAGGGGAGAATGAGTTTCAGCTATTTCTCTTTCTGAGAACTCCTGCAAAGAGTGCAGTGGAGGGTCCACAAGGAGTGCATTGACTAGGTTCTGAAATTCATCTTAGAACTCTCAGAGGAGATTCAAATTGTCTTTAAAGGCCAAAGTGCTAACACGGCATAGAGCCGTGCAAGGTGTGCATAGGCTGAGTGAAGAAGGTTGAAGGACTACTGCTGCAAAGAGTGCGCAGAGTCAGAAGGTCCAAATAACCAGAGGTTATTTGAAATTTTCCGCAAGGAGTGCGCGCAAAGACCCTTTTGGAAGCCTTCAGTTCTCAAAAGAAATCTCAAAAGAGATAGAACCTTTGAAGTGTTCAAAGGGAGACGAAGGTCGAAATTGTCTTATGGGAGTTAAGTTCGGGAGGGAGGATGCCACATCATTTGGCAAGAAGTCCTCATGGAGTTGAAAACGGATGGTGGAATCGCTTCAAGGAGAAGTGTGGAAGTTCCATGGACCGTTGGATCTAATATACCAGTAGAGGGATTAAGACTGAGTGTCTTTCAACACATATAAGCTCAGGAGGAGTGGTGGTCGTTAGATCTAGATTAACGAAGGCCGTTGATCTCATATGTGAATTCGTGTATTGGAGTTCGGGGAATGGAGTGACCAGTGGTTTGGTTCGAGTGTTGTAGATTTTCGATTGGAAAAATCCCAATAAAATGAGGGTCATGGATCGAGGGAGGCACACAGTCGTTGATCTCATCGAAGGTACGATTTCAAAGTCGGGGATTTGTAGAGGGAGAGGAACGGTTGTTCATTGTTCTCTCAAGTTGCGAAAATTGAAGACTTGTGTGAATAGGTGGCAAGGAATCACTCTGTAAGTGGAGTAAACAGAGGTGATAGGTGGCATGCGCCCGTCACTTTGGGTGGAGTCAACCTTCGTTGACATATCACGTTTCCGGGATTCACAAGGGAAGAGCACAAGAGTTTGGTGCTCCAACTCGCGAAGTCACGAGTTGTGAAAGGTTCTTGCATTAAGGATTGGATGTGGTCATATTGGAAAAGAGGCTGAAGAGGGGGCTTACACCTTAATCCCATTCACAATTTTTCATTTTGGCTATTGTTAAGGGCTGTGACATTGTATTCGAAGTGCCCAACTCATGAGACCCGAAATCCTTTGCGGGTTTAAACAAGGAGTTCAGTTAACCCTTGTTGTGGTTTAGAGAAGATCCTGCACGAATCTCAGCCTGAGGGCAGGAGGTCTACACCAGTTGTGGTATCAGAGCCTAGAACAAATTCTTTTCTTTCTACAATAGAGAGAAAAGAGGAATTTTACAGCCATGCCACCAAGAAGAAGAGAAAGGCCCATGCCTGATCTAGCAGTGGAAAGATAAATGTGTGAATTACATTCCAGACTTGATGTTATGGAGAAAAAATAGAGGTGAACAGTTGACACTGGGGATATCAGTGAAGATGAAAGTGAAAATGAAGCTGAAAATGAAGGAGAAGAAGTTGCAGTTGAAGATGCTGCAGAAGAACGCTTATTCATGGATGTTGTGAGGATAGGTGCTAGGGAAAAAATGGACATTCCAATGTACAAAGGCAACCTAGACCTTGAAGAGCTTCTAGTCTGGATTAGATCTCTAGACAAACACTTCGAATATGAGGATGTCGAGGAAGACAAGAAAGTCAAACATGCCATTACTAGACTTAAAGGGCATGCAGCACTGTGGTGGGATGGACTACAAGCTGACAGATGTTCCAAGGGCAAGCAGAAAATCAAGAGCTAGGATAGAATGGTTGCAAAAATGAAAGCCAAGTTTATACCCAAGGATTTTCAAATGAATCTGTTTCAGAGGATGCCGAATTTGAGACAGAAGCTGATGTCGATGAAAGAATAGACTGAAGAGTTGTACAGGATAAACATCAGAGTAGGTCATCGGGAAAGCGATGATGAGAAATTTTCTAGGTATATGAATGGTCTATGATATGACATTCAGGACGAGATGAGCATGATGACCATCCAAACTGTAGAAGATGCTTATCATATGGCTCTAAAAGCTGAAGAGAAGATGAGCCGACAGCAGGGTCAAAGAGGCCGAGGCATAAGTCAAAGCAGAGGCAAGACAATTTCCCAGGATAGAACTCAGAAGCCTAAAGAAGAGGGGAAGAAACCTCAAACTCAATCTGAGAGAGGAGGAAGCTCACAGGGGAGGCAACATGCTGATAGAAAGAATTTTCCTTGAGCCAGAGGAAGAGGAAGAGGCAGAGGAGGTGAAGTGAAATGCTTTGTCTGTGGAAAAATCAGACATAAATCCTATGAGTGTCCAAATAGGAAGAAATATGGTGGTGAAACTCACATTTTCGAAGTTCAAGGATGAAATGTTGAGGCAGAGGATGCTGAGGGCGGAATATCTTTGATGGTGTGGAAAGTTATCTTGAAACCGGAGAAGGATCCAGAGAACCCAACCCAAAGAAACAGTCTGTTTTGGACTGCTTGCAAAACCCAATATAGGGTATGCAACATCATAGTGGACAGCGGTAGCACATATAATCTTGTATCTATGGAAATGGTAGAAAATATGGAGCTGGAGACTGTTGCGCATCCAAGCCCATACAAAGTTTTGTGGCTACAAAAAGGACATCAGGTAAATATCACTAAACAATGTTTAGTTGAATTTAAAATAGGAGGATATAAAGATGAGATATTATGTGATGTCATTCCCATGGATGTTTGTCATCTATTGTTGGGTAGACCGTGGCAATATGACATAAATGTGGTGCATGATGGGAGAAAGAACATGTACACTCTAGAAAAAAAATGGTTGGACGCACATGTTGCTTCCAATTAAGGATAAAGAGGTGAAAACAGAGATGAGCAACATTGTACTTCTTATGAGTGGGAAGGAACTTCTTAAGGAAGTCAAGAAGAAGGAAGACACACAATTCATTTTGGTTAGAAAGCCAATAATTGTTTTGAACAACACTAGGATAGATGATTTACTGGAAGAAATCCAGGAGTTGCTGGAAGAATTTGCTGATATAGTAGTGGATGAACTACCTTGTTTGTTGCCACTTATCAGGAGTATAAGCCATCATATTGATCTTATACCTGGAGCCAATTTTTTGAACAAATAAGCTTATAGATTGACGCCGCAAGAGAATGAAGAAGTTAAGAGACAGGTCCAGGACTTAATGGACAAAGGATTGATTCGGGAGAGCTTGATTCCATGCGTTGTTCCGACTGTGCTCAACCCAAGGAAGGATGGTGGCTGGAGAATGTGTACAGACTCAAGGGAAATCAACAAAATTACCATCAGGTATAGGTTCCCATTGCCAAGGATGGATGACTTGATGGATTGCTTGAGTGGAGCAAAGTTTTTTTCAAAGATTGATTTGAAAAGCAGATATCATCAGATTAGAATGAGAGAAGGTGATGAATGGAAGATAACATTCAAGACGAATGAAGGGTTGTATGGATGGCTTGTCATTCCATTTGTCTTGATGAATGTGCCCACTACTTTCATGAGGCTGATGAATGAAGTCCTGAAGGATTTCATTGGGAAATTTGTCATTGTATATCTTGATGATATATTATTTTTTAGCAAAACTGAAGAAGAGCATTTGAAGAATTTAATTGTAGTGATGAGAAGGTTATAGTAAGAGAAATTGATGATCAACATGAAGAAATCGTCATTTATGAGGACAAAACTCATTTATTTGGGTTTTTTTTATCTCTGCAAATGAATTGAAAATGGATTCAGAAAAGATAAAGGCAATTAAGGATTGGCCATCGCTGAAGAGCGTGTTTGAAGTTCGAAGCTTCCATGGTTTGGCTAGATTATACAAGAAATTCATCTGAAACTTCAGTGGAATTAGCACACTGATGATGGATATGGTGAAGAAAAGACATAAATATTTTCACTGGACAAATGAAGTGGAGAAGAGCTTCAACCTACTAAAAAGGAAGATCACTGAGCAACTAATTCTGGTTTTGCCAGATTTCAGCAAAACATTCCAGGTCAGGTGTGACGCAAGTGGATTTTCCATTGAAGCGGTCTTAAGCCAGGACAATAGGTTGAGCACGTATTTCAGTGAAAAACTAAATGAAGTAAAGATCAGGTACTCCGCGTATGACAAATAATTCTACGTAGTCATACAAGCGTTGAAGAAATGAAGGCACTATTTGGTTCCAAAAGAGTTTGTTTTGTACAATGATAATCACGCTTTTCAATTCGTGACTCGACAGGAGAAGTTGAACCAAAAACATGCTAAATGGGTTGAATACATGCAAAATTTTACTTTTGTGATTAAGCATATTTCTGGAACTGCTAACAAAGTTGTTGACGCTTTGAGCAGGAAATGTTTGCTTATGCAGGAATTTAGAGTTAAGACTTTGGGTTTTGATAACTTCAGAGAAATGTATGGGGATGATCCAGATTTCAAAGAGGCATATGAGGCAGCTGAGAATCCAATTCTCAGGGACAAAAGCCAATGGAAAAAGTACATGATCTAGGATGGACTATTGTTCAGGGGCAATCAGCTATGTATTCCAAAATTCTCCATGAGGGAGAATCTGCTGAAGGAGAAGCACAATGGAGGATTGGTCGGACACTTCGGTCATGAAAAAACGTTGTCAAAGTTGAATGGATCATATTATTGGCCAAGGATGAAGACAGATGTGAAGAAATTTGTGGACAGGTACAGAATTTGTCAGCACACGAAGGGAAAAAGGCAGAACGCAGGGTTATATCATCCATTAGCCATACCTGAAAGGTTGTGGGACGTAGTGAGCATGGATTTCATATTAGGAATGCCAAGGACATAGAGGGGATTTATCTTTAAATTTATACCTGCAGTGTGGAATGTCTTATCATGACCGAAGTGACCGGCTAATCCTCCGCTGTGTTTTTTCTTCAGCAGGTTCTCCCTCATGGAGCATCTCGGAATACATAGTTGATTGCCTCTGAATAATAATCCATCCTGGATCATGTATTCAATCCATTGGATTCTATTCCTGATAATTGGATTCTTCGATGCCTCATATGCCTCCTTGAAGTCTGGATCATCTCTGTACATTTCTTTGAGGTTATCAAAACCCAAAGTCTTGACTCTGAATTCTTGCATAAGAAAACATTTCCTGCTCAA
>SNQJ01S0186225.1:1929-18626 GCA_010110895.2 Picea sitchensis | reverse complement strand
AAAACCTGCTAAAAATAGTAAATTGCCAAAATTGCCAGAAAATTGTTTTGAGCCAGTCAGAAAAGGTGGGTGGCCACCGATATCCACCTGGATCATCTATGAACCCAGAGACTTTGGGTCTCGTCTGTGTTCTGAGAATGTTGTTCCTCCTAACCTTGCTTCACTCTGAAACCACCAAAGGGTTTCTCGACCTCTGCACTTCTTGTAGGGTTCTTGCACACAATAGTGCAATCCTTCCTGAGCTTGTCTAGGACTTAAGGGGTTCTGGGTTTCTGCTTTCCTCACAGGGATCCTGTGCATATCTGCACTACCTCTCTTGAGCTTAACAGGCTTCATCCTCCAAGGGACTCAAAATGATTAAGACAGTTTACGTGCGTACATGAAACTTTGTCCACGGTTGACGAACACACAGTTCATGACTCGGGCTTATGCCACCATAGGACACAGTATTTACGAGTATAAAATATATCCTAACCATATGATTTCTTACTGGCCTAATTATACAACCCAACAATAATAAAGGGATACAGTGTATTCATTAAGAAATCATGCACAATTCCTGCAACATACACAATACAACCAAGTCATACACAGTTATAACTAAATTTGGCAGGGCAGGGAATCACTTATCTATTACAGGTTTCCGCCAACCAACTGACTGTGGGTGTTCATCCTTCCACTTGACCATAGGCTCAGAGGCATTCAATCTTATCACTCTAGCCACCCCCATGCCAACCCATGATATCACCAGGGAGTTCTCGCAGTTCTCAGGAACTCCTTCTCTGCTTCAACTTCTGCTCGGGTTCTATTCTCTGCGCACTTTTAGAGGTTTTATTCCTCTCTGTTATGGCCTCGATGAGTTTTATCAGATGCTCGTCCAACATCAAGCTCGCGGCCATCTAATCATGCTCCCCTAGAGAGATTTGTGCATCTCTCTCTCTCGAGCTTGCACTCGTGTCTCCTCTCCCCTATCCCGTTGTCTGCGGACACTGATTTAGGTTCTAGTTTACTGCAACTCACTCATGCTCCCAAGCCTCCTCTTAAACTCAGAAATCAACCCACCACTCCTCATGGATTTCCTCTCTCCATCACCCCCGTCTGGATTTTTATTTTTGATGGAGCCTGTTCTAGGGAAGGCGCTAGTGCTGGGGTGTTTTTTGTGTCACCTTCTCAGGAAACCATATCCCTGTCATATAAGATGGAATTTGAAACCACCAACAATGTGGAAGAGTATGAAGCTCTTGTTCTGGGTATGAGGACTACAAAAGAAATGGGAATTAAAGAGATAACAATATTTGGAGATGCTGAGTTGATTATCCAGCAAGTCAGAAATGCCTATCATGCTAATAATCCCCAGCTCAGAAATGAGGTATGGGACCTGATTGATAGTTTCTTCTTGGATTTTAACATTTCTTTCATTCCGAGGGGGGAAAAGACTTCAGCCGATTCTTTATCTGTCTCAGCTAGCTTGCTCAAAGTTCCTCTGCCACCTATGGTCAAATCTGATGTTGAAATAAAATATAGGCCCTCTGTACCGGACAATGTCAAGCATTGGAAGGTAGTCGAAGATGATCTGGAAATCGAAAAATTTCTCCAATCTGTTGATGAATTTTCTGCGTTGCACATTGATCAGGATCCTGACACGGAAGGTGACCCTCACCCTGAGGTGTTTTTGAATAAAATTGCTAACCACTAGATTATTCAGCTACCTAGCAATCACATTCCAAGGGGACTTGTTCCTTTAGAAAGATTGTTCGATGGGAATGATGTGGCATTAAAGGGCAGGGTTTCAGATGAATATGATGACACAGCCGAGTGCAACATTGGCACACTGGAGGAGCCTAAGTTTGTCAAGTTGTCAAGGAATTTGACCACAGAACAGAGGGATGAATATACTGAGTTGCTGAGGGAGTTTGTTGATGTGTTTGCATGGACCTACGAAGACATCAAGACGTATGACACATCCTTCATTGAACATAAGATACCACTAAAGGAAGAGGCTAAGCCATTCAGGCAGAAGCTAGGACAGATAAATCCCATGTTGTTGCCTGTCATGGAGAAAGAATTGAAGAAGTTGTTAGAGGCCCAGATCATTGTCCCCTTGAGATATTCTGAATGGGTGGCCAATTTGGTTCTGGTTAGGAAGAAAAGTGGAGAAATCATGGTTTGTGTCAATTTCAGGAACTTGAACAGGAGCTCAAAGAAAGACATTTATCCCCTACCCAACATGGAACACATATTGCAGAGGGTAATTGGTGCATCTAGGATTTCCATGATCAATGGTTTTTCTGGCTATAATCAGATATCGGTCATGCCTGAGTACAAAGAAAAAACGGCCTTTACCACTCCTTGGGGCACATTCATGTATGCCAAAATGCCTTTTGGGTTGATGAATGTAGGAGCCACATTTCAGCAAGCCATGGACATAGCCTTTATCGGGGAGAAATATCAGTTTGTGGTAATCTATTTGGATGACATCACGGTCTTCTCGAGGTCAGATAAAGAGCACTGCTGTCACCTAAGGAAGGTTTTCTTGAAGTGTCGAAGGTTTGGCCTTTCCCTAAACCCCAAGAAATCTTTGTTTGCTATGCAGGAGGGGAAGCTATTAGGCCATATAGTATCAGCAGAAGGAGTGAGGATTGATCCTAGCAGAGTGGAGGCAATTCAGACCCTATCGCTTCCCATATCTAAGAAGGAAGTTTAGGCCTTTTTGGGGAAGATAAATTTTATGAGGAGATTCATCTTGAATTTTGCTGAGCTAGTGAAACACATCACAACCATGCTCAAGAAGGGAAATGAAGTGAAATGGATGGCTGAACCCAAGGAATGTTTTGTCCAAATAAAAAGGGCATTGACTGAGGCACATGTGTTGATCTGTCCTGACTATTCCAAAGATTTCCTAATGTTCTCTTTCTCTTCTTTTGATATAGTAGAAGTGGTCTTGTTGCAGAAAAATGAGGAAGGCGAGAGTAACCCATTGCCTTATTCAGCAAGGCGTTAAGAGATGCAGAGGTTAGGTATGAAATCATGGAGAAATAGTCCTATGCCTTAGTGAAAGCTCTCAAATATTTCAGAGTCTATGTCTTGCACTCAAAAGTGACCACATACATCCCTTCAGCCTCTGTGAAGGACATCCTTGTACAACCCGACATTGATGGGAGGAGGACTAAATGGATAGCCAAGATCTTGGAATTTGACTTGGAAATAAGGCCTACCAGATTGATCAAAGGTGAAGGATCATCCAGGCTATTGGTTGAAGCTAATCACAAATATTTGGGGGTGGATTTCATCAAAGCACGATAAGAAAATCAACAGAATCAGTTGTCCGACGTAGACCCTCAAACATAACCATTTTTGGCTCGATATCCTTGGTATAAGGATGTCATATATTTTCTGCAGGAGTTGCAGCCCCCAGATGGCCTGCAAAGAAACAAAGCAAGAGCTCTGAAACTCAAGGCAGTTATGTACTGCCTTATCGATCAAATTTTATACTAGAAAGATCCCCTGGGGGTGCTTTTAAAATGCATGGATCCATGAGAGGCCGACAAGATCATGGTTGAATTTCACAGTGACCTATGTGGAGGGCACCATTCCTGGAAGACCACAACCCACAAAATTATCAGAGATGGGTACTACTGGCCCACCTTGTTTGTTGATGTCCATAGAGGAGTTATAGCCTGTATCCCATGCCAAAGATTTTTCAGGAAAGCAACAGCTCAAGTCCCTGCCTTTAAATCCTATAGTTGTTTCGGGACCTTTCCAGCAATGGGGCCTAGATTTTATTGGAGAAATCCACCCTGCTTCTAGCGGGCAGCACAGATGGATCCTAACTGCCACAGATTTCTTTACTAAGTGGATTGAAGTTATCCCCACCAGGAGCACTTCTCACAAGGTAATCATTGGATTGCTTGAAGACCTCATCATAAGGTTCGGCTGCCCAAGAAAGATTGTTACTGATAACGCAGCCTCTTTCAAGGCTGAGTCATTAGTCAAGTTCTGTGAACAATTTGGGATCAAACTGATTCACTCCACCCCATACCATCCCTAGGGAAATGGTTTAGCAGAATCTTCCAACAAAAGCCTGATAAGGATCATCAAAAGATTATTGGAAGACAACAAAAGGGCTTGGAACTCGAAGCTGAAATTCTCTCTATGGGTCGATCGGGTGACCACAAAGAGATATATAGGCATCTCCCCTTTCCAGTTAGTTTACGGAGCAGAAGTTGCCTTCCCTTCTCAGCTGGCCATTCCTGTAGCGAAATTCTTCCAGGATTATCAGGAAGAGCCCAATGACATGATCAGAAGAATTCATCAACTGGTAGAATTCCAACAGGTCAGAGAGCAAGTGATGATCAGAATTTAGGACCATCAACAGATGACCAAGCAGGTATTCGATAAGAAGGCCAAGAAGGAGGAGTTCTAGATAGGAGTTCTAGATAAGGGAAAGCACGACAAATTTGAAGCCCTGTGGATCGGGCCCTTCAAAATCTCTACAGTTTTCTCAAATAGCACGTACAGGTTGCAAGATTTGGAGGGTGAAGAAGTTTTCAATAGCCCAGTAAATGGGCATTTTCTTTAAAAATGTTTTGTCTCAGCCTTCGGTGGCTCCTGTGTTTTGTAAATATTGTCCTTTTAGTTCTTTGTCTTTATTTTTATGTTTTGGCTTAGTAAATGACTCCATAGCCCAAAAGCAAGGAAATGGAACTACAAAATGAGTCCTTAGAGCATCACAGGGATGACTCTATCCCCCATGGAGCCTAATGTTAGTAACATTTCTTGTCCTAGGCACAAGAGTATTCAGGTCTACGTGTTGCATGAGAAGCGCCCGAGCGCAGCATGGAAAAATCTCGTTTTAGGCTTCCAAGCAAGTAAGCAGGCAAAATTATGTTGCCAACAGTCTAGATCCATCCATAAGAGAAGATCGACGGTTGGAGGGAAATCGCGGTTAGAGGAGTTGCGCTGAGATTAGCGCAAATACATCATGCCCATATTGTATGCAGGGAAGGATAGCAACCATCCATCCAAAGGACTTGTGATGCGAGATCTACTCGCGTCTACATTTTAGCATTCGGGAGTTCGAAGGGTAAGGGTTCTATGTTGTTCTACATCTCGAAACCCCGAACCCCGAAGCGCCGAAAGTGCCAAAAGTAGGGCCCACAATATCACAAAGCAGTCTCAGCCTTCCATCCAAAGGATGCATGGCATGATATCTAGTCGCGTCGGCGTATCGACATTCGCAACTTCGAGGTGCAAGCAACATCTCCATCATATTCCTGATGCACGAGGTTTCGGGAGCGTCCAAGACCCGAGCCCACAACATCTCCGAGTGAGTTCAGGACCGTCATATCTGAGAAGGATGCGTGGTGCCCGACTAAGCCATCTCGGTGTTTCTCTCACCGCGACTATGATAAGTAAGGATCAACCCCTTCATATTTGCGAACGTCGAAAGTGCCTTCGAGAATAAATGCAGGGTCACAGCCCATGGTCACTTGGGAAATGAAAATAGATGTGCAAAGGGGGCCAAAAGCATCGGGTCTAGTCACCGAAAGGTTCATCGTGATCTGCAGGTGCCATTTGATTCGGCCTCAAGCCTGATATTCACATGGAGTAAATGAACGTGAGAAGGGGTGGTTGAAACCTCTCCTCATACATTAAGTGTAAAGTATGGAGGTTCTGGAAAGTGATCTACTCGAGAGGGTCCTGTGTACCCATTTTTCCAAAAAAAATCCGTGCCGAGTCCTAGACTAACCAGAGGAGGTCTACACACGCTAACTCACCTCTTAATGGCTCAGCTACTTCCCTTACAGGAGCAATTAGGTGATTGAGCACGCCTCTGTTAGGAGAATTTATTTGAGTATATAATCTCAGTCTTTGTATTTTGTAGTCTATCGATGGTAGAGCGAAGCTCCCGATTGTAAAGTTTTAGCACACACTCTAGTTATCTGGTTATGTATTGGTATGTAAAATTTCTTGCTTAGTGATAGATAGTCTTCTCACCCCGTCTAGTTTTCATCTCATACTGAGAGAGTTCGTGATCAACAGATTCACACGAATTATTGCAATTATGTTATGATAAAGGATTTATTGTGGCATCATTGTATTCTCTGGTTTTCTGCATTTGAATGTAAGAAGATCTTGCGTTTAGATGCCTTCTTCTACAGTTTGTTAGAAGCCTGATGTTTACAACAAACCTTTCCATCTCTCTGATACAAGTCTTCCTCCTTCTCACCCTTACTACGACTTACTGTTTGAAGTTTATCTAAGACCTTACCTGCCTATGCATGCTTGGCCTAGTTTTGGAGTTAGAACCACATTGTTCTGAGTTAACTTCCATCTGATCACCCCATTAAACAAATCGTGACAATAAACTGATGGGCGTTGGGCTCTGCTCCTACTGTAATCCAGGGGTGACTTTTGACGCTAACATTTCTGGCGCCGTTGCCGAGGACCAAGTTGAAAATTTTCCCCTTGATTGAACGACATTGAGCCTATGATTCTGAAGGTGCATCAGGTATCAGAGCCTTTGAAGATTTCTACTGTGCACCTGGCGACTGCATTGTGATGACTCCACTATGACGAACCTACCGTGGTAATTGTGGCTTTCAAAGACAGACACACGTGGTCTCATCAATAAATGCCTCTAGCTACACTAGAAATTGACCCAGAGGTGGTTCTCAGAAAAGAAAAGGCCTCTAAAGAAGAAGCTTCCACCGCCGAAACAGGTAACCCACCATCTCCTTCCGTAGGAACTCCATTTTCTCCTCCTCAGTTTCTTAATAGACCTCCTTCTGAGGTTTCCTGTTTCCTAAATTTTGGGAGTGTTCCTGCCGAGTTTTCCCCTCCTAGTCTGGAATTTGGGGGAGAATACCTTGTCACTCCCCTTTCCTCCGAAGCTGTACTTTGGCGTAGACCCCAAACCGCTGAAGATTTCCCCACTCCACCTCTTGTTACTGTTACCACTCCTACACAGAAGGGAGCATCGACTGATTTGAGCTCATTAGCCTTCTCCTTAAATCCCCTTTTGTTTCCCATTCAGCTTCGAAACTCATTCCAAGTAGCTCCTTCGCGAACTCTTTCTCCTCCAAGTTCTCCTCCACCTAATATTCCTATGGCTGGTGCTAATACCCCTCTAAATAGAATGGATGCCATAGTCGATGCCAGGTATGCTCTCTTAATCCTTCCACATCCTATGAATCCTCTCCCTGCTGGAGATTACTTGAAATATATGGCCAAGTTCAATGGGGAAGGGGATGTAATTGTGGAAGAAAACCTGGCTGCTTTCTACAGTTACACAGACAACCTGAACATTGAAAATGAATATGTCTGGATGAGAGTCTTCATCCAGAGCCTAGATGGTGAGGTGAGAAAATGGTTTAGAGGATTGGCCCCCGAATCTATTGCTGGGATCGAAGCCTTGGATGGTGCTTTCCTGAGGCAGTGGGGAGATAGAAAGGATTTCATGTATTACATGACAGAGTTCGGTTCTTTGAGCAAGATGGAAGCTAGAATCTATCTCCGACTTCTCCAAAATATTCAACAAGATGTATAATAAAATTCCTGCTGAAATAAAACCTTCAGAAGCCTCGACCAGAATTTCTTATGCTAGTGCGTTTGGCCCCAATTTCTGTCTCTTATTGAGAGAAAGAAGAGCCACCTCCTTAGCTCAAATGAAAGATGTGGCCATAGAAGTGGAATCCAATGTATTAGCAGTGGATATACTGAGGAACAAGGCCGACGTAGATAGGAGAAAGGTAAGATCTGAAGCCTCAACTTCTGGCCCATTGGTGCCCCACTCTCAAGTGGATGAACTGACCAAGATGGTGAAGTCTCTATTTGCAAAGATGGAGAGAATGAAGGTAGAGGGGAGGCAAGCGTACAAGGGCCCTAAAAACACTAAAAACAAAGGAGGTTTTAGGAGGCCAAACAATATTACCTCCCCGACTATGCAAAGAGAGAGGGGAAGAGACAGAGAAGACGAGAAGATTCAGGCCCCTTTCCAAAACAATTTTGTGGCCGATGGGGAAGAAGGGGAAACAAATGAGCTTGATCCCAAAATCCATTTCTTCGAGGACACTCCTCATTTTCCTCATCTCACTCAATAAACATACGAGGAGTCTCTCATGGACAGTCAGCTAAATGAACTGAGCAAGGGAGACAAGACTAGTGGCAGCCAAGGCAGGTATGACCTGAGGTCTAAGAAAAAGACAGTAGCACCTGATGTTCCTGAGCAGTCCACTAGAACAGAGAGACCTGCTAATGAAGTAGCAGACAGTCACAGAGGTAAGAAACCCCGACCCCTCTCTCCCATAGTCTAGAGTCATGTTCCCGAAATAAGAGAAATTCGAAAGCTTACATCTTCTTTTAATTTTGAGCATGAAATTCAAAAGATCAGAATTCCTGTTCCCCTAACCGAATTTATTAAACATGAAGGATTCAAGAAACGCTTCTCCGAGATTTTACAGTCTGATATCTCATGGTTTCCCACAGACTCCATCAATTTGCAAGATGAAAAGCCTGCAGTTATTCTAGGTCCTATGGTAGAAGACAGGAATGACTCATCCCCTCCCTTCTACACTTCCTTGAACATACATGACAGGGTACTGCACAACTTCTTGATGGATTCAGGGGCTTCTCATAATCTCATGCCCAAGACTGTCATGGAATAATTAGGGCTAGAATTCACCCGAACCTATCATGACCTCTATTCCTTTGACTCTAGAAAAGTTCAATGTCTAGGAGTCATCAAAGACCTAGTCGTGACCTTGTTTCAATTGCCCATGAAAAGTGTGGTCATGGATATTGTAGTGGTTGATGTCTTCCCCAAGTTCTGTATGTTGTTGTCAAGATCTTGGATAAAAATATTTGGGGGAACTTTGCAGATGGACCTCACATATGCTACTATCCCAGTGTTCGGAGGAGAACATAGGAAGCTATATAGGGAAGCCCAGTTGGCCTATATAATCAGTGATGAAGCTAATCCCACCAACCACCCCATTTTTGCCTTAGACACTGATTTAGGTTCCAACTTACTGCGACTCACTCATGCTCCCAAGCCTCCTCTTAAACTCAGAAAGCAACCCACCACTCCTCATGGATTTCCTCTCTCCATCACCCCCGTCTGGAAAATGTTTTTTGATGGAGCCTGTTCCAGGGAAGGCGCTAGTGCTGGGGTTTTTTTGTGTGTCACCTTCTCAGGAAACCATATCCCTGTCATATAAGATGGAATTTGAAACCACCAACAATGTGGCAGAGTATGAAGCTCTTGTTCTGGGTATGAGGATTGCAAAAGAAATGGGAATTAAAGAGATAGCAATATTTGGAGATGCTGAGTTGATTATCCAGCAAGTCAGAAATGCCTACCGTGCTAATAATCCCCATCTCAGAAATTACAGAAATGAGGTATGGGACCTGATTGATAGTTTCTTCTTGGCTTTTAACATTTCTTTCATTCCAAGGGGGGGAAATATTTCAGCCGATTCTTTAGTTGTCTCAGCTAGTTTTCTCAAAGTTCCTCTGCCACCTATGGTCAAATCTGATGTTGAAATAAAATATAGGCCCTATGTACCGGACAATGTCAAGCATTGGAAGGTATTCGAAGATGATCTGAAAATCAAAAAATTTCTCCAATATGTTGATGAATTTTCTGCGTTGCACATTGATCAGGATTCTGACACAGAAGGTGAGCCTCACCCTGAGGTGTTTTTGAATAAAATTGCTAACCACTAGATTATTCAACTACCTAGCAATGACATTCCGAGGGGACTTATTCCTTTAGAAAGATTGTTCGATGGGAATGATGTGGCCGTAAAGGGTAGGGTTTCAGATGAAGATGCTGACACAACCGAGTGAAACATTGGCACACTGGAGGAGCCTAAGTTTGTCAAGTGATCAAGGAATTTGACCACAAAACAGAGGGCCGAATATACTGAGTTGCTGAGGGAGTTTGTTGATGTGTTTGCATGGACCTACGAAGACCTCAAGACATATGACACATCCATCATTGAACATAAGATCCCACTAAAGGAAGAGGCTAGGCCATTCAGGAAGAAGTTAAGACAGATAAATCCCATGTTGTTTCCTTTCATGGAGAAAGAAGTGAAGAAGTTGTTAGAGGCCCAGATCATTGTTCCCTTGATATATTATGAATGGGTGGCCAATTTGGTTCCGGTTAGGAAGAAAAGTGGAGAAATTAGGCTTTGTGTCAATTTCAGGAACCTGAACAGGAGCTCAAAGAAAGACAATCATCCCCTACCCAACATGGAACACATATTGCAGAGGGTAACTGGTGCATCTAGGATTTCCATGATCGATGGTTTTTCTGGCTATAATCAGATATCGGTCATGCTTGAGGACAGAGAAAAAACGGCCTTTACCACTCCTTGGGTCACATTCATGTATGCCAAAATGCCTTTTGGGTTGATGAATGCAGGAGCCACATTTCAACGAACCATGGACATAGCCTTTATCGGGGAGAAAGATCGGTTTATGGTAATCTATTTGGATAATATCACGGTCTTCTCGAGGTCAGATAAAGAGCACTGCTGTCACCTGAGGAAAGTTTTCTTGAAGTGTCGAAGGTTAGGCCTTTCCCTAAACCCCAAGAAATATATGTTTTCTATGCAGGAGGGGAAGATATTAGGCCATATAGTATCATCAGAAGGAGTGAGGATTGATCCTAGTAGAGTGGAGGCAATTCGGACCCTGTCACTCCCCAAATCTAAGAAGGAAGTTCAGGCCTTTTTGGAGAAGATTAATTTTCTGAGGAGATTTGTCTCAAATTTTGTTGAGGTGGTGAAACACATCACAACCATGCTCAAGAAGGGAAATGAAGTGAAATGGACGGCTGAACCTAGGGAATCTTTTGTCCAAATAAAAAGGGAATTGACTGAGGCACCTGTGTTGATCAGTCCTGACTATTCCAAAGATTTCCTAATCTTCAATTTTGCTTCTTTTGATACAGTAGCAACGGTCTTGTTGCAGAAAAATGAGGAAGGGCGAGAGCAACCCATTGCCTTCTTCAACAAGGCCTTAAGAGATGCAGAGGTTAGGTATGAAATCATGGAGAAACATGCCTATGCCTTAGTGAAAGCTCTCAAAGATTTCAGAGTCTATGTATTGCACTCAAAAGTGACCGCATATGTCCCTTCAGCCTCTATGAAGGACATCCTTGTACAACCCGACATTGATGGGAGGAGGAGTAAATGGATAGCCAAGATCCTTTAATTTGACTTGGAAATAAGGCCTACCAGATTAATCAAAGGTCAAGGTTTAGCCAAGTTGTTGGCTGAAGCTAAGCGCAAAGATTTGGGGGTGGATTTCATCAATGCACAATCAGAAAATCAGCAGAATCAATTGTCCAACGTAGACCCTCAAACACAACCCTTGTTGGCTCGATATCCTTGGTATAAGGATGTCATATATTTTCTGTAGGAGTTGCGGCCCCCAGATGGACTGCAAAGAAACAAAGCAAGAGCTCTGAAACTCAAGGCAGTCAGGTACTGCCTTATCGATCAAATTTTATACTGGAAAGACCCCCTGGGGGTGCTTTTAAAATGCATAGACCCACGAGAGGCCGACAAGATCATGGTCGAATTTCACAGTAGCCTATGTGGAGGGAACCATTCCTGGAAGACCACAGCCCACAAAATTCTCAGAGCTAGGTACTACTGGCCCACCTTGTTCGCTGATGTCCATAGAGGAGTTAGAGCCTGTATCCCATGCCAAAGATTTTTCGGAAAGCAACAGCTCAAGTCCCTGCCTTTAAAGCCTGTAGTTTTTTTGGGACCTTTCCAGCAATGGGGCCTAGATTTTATTGGAGAAATCCACCCTACTTCTAGTGGGAAGCATATATGGATCCTGACTACCACAGATTTCTTTACTAAGTGGATTGAAGCTATCCCCACCAGGAGTACTTCTCACAAGGTAATCATTGGATTCCTGGAAGACCTCATCGTAAGGTTCGACTGCCCAAGAAAGATTGTTACTAATAACACAGCCTCTTTCAAGGCTGAGTCGTTAGTCAAGTTCTGTGAACAATTTGGGATCAAACTGATTCACTCCACCCCATACTATCCCCAGGGCAATGGTTTAGCAGAATCCTCCAACAAAAGCCTGATAAGGATCATCAAAATATTATTGGAGGACAACAAAAGGGCTTGGAACTCGAAGCTGAAATTCGCTCTAGGGGCCGATCGGGTGACCACACAGAGATCTATAGGCATCTCCCCTTTCCAGTTAGTTTACAGAGTAGAAGTTGTCTTCCCTTCTCAGTTGGCGATTCCCGTAGCGAAATTATTCCAGTATTATCAAGAAGAGCCCAATGACATGATCAGAAGAATTCATCAACTGGTAGAAGTCCAGCAGGTCAGAGAGCAGGTGATGATCAGAACTTAGGACCATCAGCAGATGACCAAGTAGGTATTCGATAAGAAGGCCAAGAAGGAGGAGTTCTAGATAGGAGACTTGGTACTAAAATGGGATGCTCCTAGGCAAGATAAGGGAAAGCATGACAAATTTGAAGCCCTGTGGATCGGGCCCTTCAAAATCTCTGCGGTTTTCTCAAATAACACGTACAGGTTGCAATATTCGGAGGGCGAAGAAGTTTTCAACAGCCCAATAAATGGGCATTTTCTTAAAAAATGTTTTGTCTCAGCCTTCGGTGGCTCATGTGTTTTGCAAATATTGTCCTTTTAGTTCTTTGTCTTTATGTTTATTGTTTCAGCTTAGTAAATGACTCCATAGCCCAACAGCAAGGCATTGGAACTGCAAAATGAGTCCTTAGAGCATCACAGGGATGACTCTATCCCCCATGGAGCCTAATAATAGTAACATTTCTTGTCCTGGGCACAAGAGTATTCAGGTCTGTGCGTTGCATGAGAAGCGCCCGAGCGCAGGATGGAAAAATCTCGTTTTAGGCTTCCAAGCAAGTAAGCGGGCAAAATTATGTTGCCAACGGTCTGGATCCATCCATAAGAGCAGATCGACGGTTGGTGGGAAATCGCAGTTAGAGGAGTTATGCCGAGATTAGTGCAAATACATCGCGACCATATTGTATGTAGGGAAGGATAGAAGCCATCCATCTAAAGGACGCATGGCGCGAGATCTAGTCGTGTTGACGTTTCGACATTCGAGAGTTCGAAGGGTAAGGGTTCTATGTTGTTCTACATCTCGAAACCCTAAACCCCAAAGCGTCGAAAGTGACAAAAGTCGGGCCCGCAGTATCACAGAGCAGTCTCAGCCATCCATCCAAAGGACGCGCGGCACGATATCTAGTCACGTTGGTGTATCAGCATTCACAACTTTGAGGTGCAAGCAGCAGCTCCGTCATATTCCCGATGCGTGAGGTGTCGGGAGCGTCCAGGACCCAAGCACACAACATCACCGAGTGAGTTCAGGACCGTTAGATCTGAGAAGGACGTGTGGCACCTGATTAAGCCATCTCGGCCTTTTGCTCACCGCAACTATGATAAGCAAGGATTAGCCCCTTCATATTCATGAATCCTGAAAATGCCTTCGAGAATAAACGTACGGTCACAGCCCGTGGTCACTTGGGAAATGAAAAGAGCTATGCAAAGGGGGCCAAAGACATCGGGTCTCGTCGCCGAAAGGTTCATCGCGATCTCCAGGTGCCATTTGATTCGGCCTCAAGCCTGATTTTCGCTTGGATTAAATGAAGGTGAGAAGGGGTGGTTGAAACCTCTCCTCATACATTAAGTGTTAAGTATGGAGGATCTGGAAAGAGGTCTACTTGAGAGGGTCCTGTGTACCCATTTTTCCAAAAAAAAGCCATGCCGAGTCCTCGACTAACCAGAGGAGGTCTGCACACACTAACTCGACTCTTAATGGCTCAGCTACTTCCGTTATAGGAGCCATGCACAGTTAAGATGGCGTCTGACAAAAAATATCCGTCTGGATTCAGCTGACTGGACACCAAGCCTTGGGTGACTGAGCACACCTCTGTTAGGTGAATTTCTCTGAGTATATAATCTCAATCTTTGTATTTTGTAATCTATCGATGGTAGAGCGAAGCTCTCGATTGTAAAGTTTTAGCACACACTCTAGTTCTCTGGTTATGTATCGGTATGTAAGATTTCTTGCTTAATGACAGATAGTCTTCTCACCCCGTCTAGTTTTCATCTCATACTGAGAGAGTTCGTGATCGACAGATTCGCACGAATTTATTTCAATTATGTTATGATAAAGGATTTATTGTGGCATCATTGTATTCTCTGGTTTTATGCATTTGAATGTAAGAATATCTTGCGTTTAGATGCCTTCTTCTACAGTTTGTTAGAAACCTGATGTTTACAACAGACCTTTGCATCTCTCTGATACAAGTCTTCCTCCTACTCACCGTTACTACGACTTACTATCTGAAGTTTATCTAATACCTTACCTGCCTATGCATGCCTGGCCTAGTTTTGGAGTTAGAACCACATCGTTCTGAGTTAACTTCCATCCGATCACCCCATTAAACAAATCATGACAATAAACTAATGGGCGTTGGGCTCTGCTCCTGCTGCAATCCAGGGGTGACTTCTGACGCTAAAAACACATTTAAACTCAGAGTAAATATAAGAATTATTGTTATTATAAATAATCAACGGCATTAACATTAGTTCGTATGCACAATAGAATACATGATAAATATAAGTACACAGACATGTAGAAACATAATTAAAACATCATCTGGTACTTATCTTTGAAACAGTGGTAATTCCACCAACCACATGCAGGCCTTCCACGAACCGCCCAGCCTTAGACCACGCTCCTCATCAAGCTTAGCAGTGGGTCACCCCCAAGCTTGGACTAAGCTCCACCCCAAGGCAAGGAATCCTAGGCTAGGCTAAGGTTACAGGGAAAAACAACACATAATGACTAGAAGGATTCTTCCCAGGATGTCATCTTATGGCCACTACTCCTGGACTCTCATTCCCCACATGCATGTTCCGCTCGGGAGTATACACCTTCATAAGCACATTCCATTGGTGCTACACCTACCTCTCTGGGTCTCGGCAACAGGCCGGATCAGGAAGTCTCATATCCCGAAGCTGGTGCTGGACACTCTCTGGAAGAAACCACTTCCCAGTAAACTTTCTCACCTGGAAAGAGTTTCTCACAAGCCTGACAACCTGCCTCTTCCAAAAAAAATCACCTCCCTCACCTAGAGAGAGGTTACACATAGGCTTAGCATGGACTTACACTGGCCAGTAAGCCATGCGCAGTCGAACCCTACATGGCCTCAATCACCAACTGGGAAAACAGACTCGGGCTTCCCAAACAAGCTCAACAATCACGAGATAGACTCATGGTTTTGGTTTCGAGATTGCACAAGGTGTACAGGGATCCCACGCACAAGCTCAAACTGTTCATATAGAGGTTGTACCAGATATCTCAGGAATCAACACAGGCTTTTCAGCTTTCAGGGATGCAATAGGGTATTCTTGCAGAGGTCCGACGAGACTCACGTTCAGTAGTTTTATCTGCATGTGCTTGGGTTGACACTTTTCACCCATGAAACTGCATGCGTTCCTCCCCATTTGGAATTCACTTTTCATTCCAAAAGAACTTAGGATAAAACATATATTTCACATGGTCTTTTTGGAATAATATTAAAATATTATTCCCAAGGACTTAATCCCCTAGGCTCAACACTTAGCCCATTTTCCCACCTTCCATCCCCTAATCCCTTGCCCACTCTATGGAATATTAGTCCCCCATCACTCATTCATCGTGGTCGGTCTGCATGCGGTGGTGTTTATATTTTTATTAATAATTTGCATAGATACATGTACAAAATCAGGCTCTTGGACTTCAACACTTAGGCTCTTTGGACTAATAATCACATAAGCCCACCAATCTATATTAACTTGTCTCACCAGCCTATAAAACATAATTACAATTCATTTCATAAACATGATTTACAACAGGGCTCGGCCTTGGGGACTTTAAAATCCCCCCCCCCTTATTTCTGCACTGTCCTCAGTGCAACTTTACACAGCTTCTGTAAGCTTTTCAAAATTTTCAAAAAGATTCGGGTAATCTGCCCGCATAACATCTTCATGATCCCATGTTGCATCCTCGAGACCGTACCAGGTCCACTGGACCTTTACAATCTTTATAGCTCGATTCCGGAGCTGTTTTATTTTCCTGTCCAATATGTGCATAGGATGCACTTCCAGGACACCTTTTGGTTCCACCTGAATCACATTCCAGTCGATAACATGATTAGCATGAGGTATATATTTCTTAAGCAATGAAACATGAAACACATTATGTATAGTCATAGATGCAGGTAATGCAAGCATGTATGCAACTGGCCCAATCCTTTCTAGGATTTCAAATGACCCACAAAATCTTGCTGCCAACTTGGCGCAACTTCCCAGCTTCAGGGAATTCCTATTAGTTTTCACTTTCAGGAAAACATGATCACCCACTTTGAATTCTCTGTGGGATCTATTCTTATCAACATAAATTTTCTGCCTGTCCTGGGAAACTTTCAAATTCTTCTTAATTTTTATCATTTGGTCCTCCATCTCCTTGAGCAACTTTGGCCCAACTACTGCTCTATCAGCTGGATTATCCTAGCTCACTGGAGTGTTGCACTTGTTAGCGATATTTCTTGCTAAGGGGTTTAGATATCAAAAGAATGGGTTAAAACCCACTTGTCCAAAGTATCGGGCGATGATGCGCCCGTG
>SNQJ01S0186223.1:5360-18485 GCA_010110895.2 Picea sitchensis | reverse complement strand
CTAGTTAATTAAACAAAATATCCCTCCTTGTGACTCCCATTATCACATTCATATTTGACAATTTATCTCAATGATTTTTGAAATTATTTCCAAAATATATTACCCATATATCCAAAAATAATGTGTTGCCCAAAATTTCAGAAGTCAATTGTTATCATCAACTTATAAATAAAAAAAACTTAAAATCCATATTTTCCACTCTAAGATGCAATCTTTCCTTGTTGTTGCTGTCACCTTTTGATCTCTCTGAATTTGCCTTAGGTTGTGCCGAGCCTTTAGGCCTAATTTCACTGATCACATGAGAGAAATCATCCCTCAAATGCATGCAGGAGGACACAGATTTATCAGAGCCATTGGAGGGTGAGAAAGGGGAAACAATGGATTTTCCTTTGTCAGGGGCATGGTGGGCCTCCATTTTCAACCTTTTTCTTGCATGGGAAGACTAAACTAATGAGTGGTTAGAGGTAGCTTGGACAATTTGATTGATAGGCGAGGGAGCAGGTAAAGACAAATTAGGCCAGCCATGATGTTGGGAGACTGTCGGGTCGATAATCTCTTGCCATCCATAATTTTTGAGAACTTCAGGTTGCAATGGGACATGAGGAGGAATGGTGATACCAGTGACCTATGGGGCTTGGAAGGGAGGCCTTTCAATACTAGGTTGGACCACTCCTTTCCCAATCCAATTAAAAAACCCAACCTGAAATAGCTGGCCTAACTCTTGTGAGTCTGCATCAAAGTGTATGAAGAATCTTGGCCTTCTAGGGCCCCTGTTCCAATTACCTCTTCCTCGGTTACCTCTGCCATGGCTACCTCTTTTGAAAAATCTCATTCTTGTATGCATAATTGATTAGAAAATAGTTTCTTTAACAACCATACATGACAACTGTTTTTAAAATATGAAATAAAATTTGGCTCAGCAACATATTAGACTCATGTAATCCAATCCATACAAATTGTTTAATAGTTGTCAATGAGAAGCGGGTGAACAAAGGTTTTGGGATATGTGAGGGGTTGTATTGAGAGAAAAATGTTAAAATTAGGGGGAGAAGATCATGATTACTGCTCACAGACAACAAACAATCAACTGTAATGTAAACCAAAATATATCACTGTACTCCATCCCTGCGATCTTAAACTGTCATAATACAGAGTTTCCCTTGACTGTAATTAAATTTTAGGAGTAGGGAGTGGATAATGAATATGGGAAGGCCCTCAGGGGATTGTAATTAGAAAAAAGTGAAATAATGGTAGGCGAAAAGAGATGATACTATTTCAAAAACCAATTAATTAATCCATAAAACAATTATGTATTTACAACCACTATCCCAACACCAATTAAAAATTACCGTGGTTAATTTAACCATTACTATGTGTTAAACTTTCTTACTGTCCACATTTAAATATTTAACACTTTTAATTAATCACATTGTTATCATATTCAAAAACATTATACCTTCCAAACAACCTATATAAGAATCTCGTTTCCTTTCACTTCTTCCATTTAATATTTAAAACAAATTCCAATGAACACACAATCATTTGTTTCAACTTTGTTCAGCATCAAAACCATCAACCACTATCCATAAATAATTTCCTCAAATCAAACACATACACAAGTTCTTTTAAAAACGTGCCCAATTCCATTCCTCTAACCAATTTAACAAATAAATTGCAATGGAACCATACTATTTTAAAACCCGTGCCCATCTCTGATGGTGCAATCAAATGATATGATGCATGATATTCATAAAACATCTCCAACAGACAACCAAGTCTCTAACATCAAATTTCCAATTTGTAACGATCCCGATCAAGACATATTAAACACACAACAACCACCCAAAATTTTTTATACCACACTGTAGGAACACACATACCACTCAAAACGTAAAGAACATTTCTGTGACTGTACATGTGTAATTACTCCGAATCAAAACATAAAACAATGTTGAGTTATCAATCCATCTGTTATCACAAAAGGAGGCAGCGAGTGTATTCCCATTTACAAATTCTCAAATCAACCAATTTAACTATGCCGAGCCATAATCAAAACCACGATTGATGTTATTCCACTAACTAATAATAGTCAACAAGATGCTTGACAGGATATAATTGGCTCAATTTATCAAAATTGGGCTCTGAATAATTAAGCATTTGCACGATGGAACCAATAGAGAGAGACTGGAATCGACCATACCAACAACATGTGAGAACCCTTCGAGACAACGCGGTGGACACACAGACCACATAAACATTAGCTTGCAAGACAGGGTGACAGTTCACACCAGGTAGGACAGATTATGAATAGAGGAGAAGAGTTTCCTTACTGGCCAGTAAATACCACCGAGAACACGCAGGGCATAAATCTCGTGGTTATCCACAAAAAAACTGAATAATGCTGATATAAAAGTAGATCCATGAAATAACAACCAACCCTAAAGCAAGCCTCTTGGCATAGTAGCCATCATAACCAACTGCGCAGACACCAATAACATAAACGAGCCCACAACCAGGTGAAAACAATATTCAGTGACCCAAGGTGGTTCAAAATCAATCACATCAACCCCATAACAACAAATACGACTGGGTATGGTTACAAGAACTGTGTGGAGACGGCCAACAAGTCTGAAATGAATGAAACCCTCCAACAAAAACCCATAAAGACAACAGAGGGCCTTCATGGCTTCCACCACACAGAATAATTAATGAAATCTTGACTTCAACCATCAAATTTCCCATTTGCAATGAATAACACACAAACAACTATTCCAGAGAAACACCATGAGTTTACACAGTTGTCGGCCTTAATAAAAGCACAGACCAATACATCACCGATCCAACTTCTATTTCATAAATAGATTGAGTTCATGGATGGTGAAAAAAATATAACTGTAACCAAATAGCCTTAAAAATGCGAGCTTGGTCGAGTAGTTCTCTCCTCACCTGAATGTCAGAGCTTAACCACAACGAAAAACAATTGAACAATAAACAAAATAGGGTGACGACCAGTGGGGGGAAGCATGGAGTGACATGCAGTAAATCCACATCGCTTCCATCCTCTCCTCATTCAATTACGTAGTACATGCTAGCCAACCAACATTAACCCATTCCATTAATCCATTGCATAGAAACTAACATCCATCGTTTTCCAAATGCGCCACCTGATATTACATTAACCATTGCCAAACATACCATAATGTATATCAAATGTGCCTTCATATAACTCTATAACATCATATAGCCACTAACATTTCAATTTAGGACTAACATCAACTTTTTTAAATTTCAAATGCATATAGTGTAGCATAGTATAACATAGTTTCCTTCCTTAGATTTATTCCATATCTCTCTTATCTTTTGTTATGACTAACATGTGTCTTGTGTAGGTGTAAAATTTAATGAATCGTGGCACCAATAGCATGTAAAAATAGTTGACATAATCCACCATGACATGGAATTTAGAGTTTAGAGTAACGAAACCCACACATAATATGCATTATTCATCTTCCATTATGTCGCAAATAAAACCAAGATTTCATCATCAATCATGTAGAACCCTGTAAGCATCATCGAAAAACAACATAAAATGTGTAACAAGACTATCTATGGTCCTCCAATCTACAAGGGGGTCCCACCTACTAGTATTATATATCATTAGCTTATAAATAATAGGCTTTAGCAACACTTTGTAGGCGAAACCCTCGTTGCGATTTTTATCGTCAAAAAACTGGTGACTCCACAGGGAAATTCATTTTCAATAGATTTAGAAATCAAAACACATGGTTTCGTAGACCAATAACAACAGGTCAAGAAGATATAATGAGGAATATTATGCAACAGGGGGAAGTGAGTGGATTTAATGGAAAAATGACCAGAAATTTGGGAATAACTCATGAAAAATGTTAAGTATTAGGGGGTTTATCCCTGTATGCATAATCATTCAACCAAAACTTACTCTTTACTTCAAGGAGAAAATTTTATGGAGTTGCTCTTTTAAATTCTCAAATGGATGAAGAATTGGAAAGAAGAAGCGAGAGATAACCAATTTCTTTATAAGACAACAGTGAAAGCATATAAAAAATTCAAGTTCTTTCACGGGGGAATATCATAACAAATATGTAATCTTGATTGTTATTGACTAACAATATCTTGCACGAGTGTCACTGTGGAAGAACTGATCCAACATCTTATTCTTGACCAAAATCAATTAAAAGATGAAAAAGCAATAAAAGTCATGACATAATTAAAATAGCAATAAAATGACAAAAATTGAAAAGAAGAGGGAAATTGTTACAAACAGAAAGTATAAATCAAACTACTGTAAAGAAGAAATAAAAAACAGTGGAAAAAATGAAAGGAGAGCTAGACTACTAATATACAGAAAATGAAAACAACATTAAATCTTTTCAGGTTGGTTCCACGTAATGTTTCAAGTAAGAATCGTTAGTGTCATAGGAGAATAATTGCTCTTGTAAATATTTTAGGATGTAAGAGTTAGTACCTAGGACAAAAGGGATTTTGAAAGGACCCAGCCATAAATTTTGAAATTTTGAGACCATTGATAACGCTTTAGCATACATAATTAGATCATCAAGATATATATGGATAACTTCACCGATCAATTCGTCAAGGGTCATTTGCCTAGGTATTTTAAAAGTGGTACTTGCAACAGATAATACAGAAGGCATACATTCATAAGTCAAGGTACCCCAATGAGTAATAAGGGTGGCTTTATATTTATCTGCCCTTTTTACCTTGATTTGATTGTAACCGGAAAAAATGTCAAGTGAGGACATCATTTGTGACCTTGCAATTTGCTGCAAAATCATTTCCATGTTAGGGAGAGGAAAGTGATCTTTTATACTAGCCCGATTTAATGTGCGAATATCAACGCACAATCTAATCTGACCGTTTTTTTTCCGAACAGGAACCAAATTGGAAACCCATTCAGAATACTCGACCGGAAGGATGATTCTAGCCTTCAAGAGTTTTTCCAACTCCTTTCGAATAGTTGCTTCCAGTGCAGAGTTGATAGGTCTTTGTTTTTTCCTAACTGGTTTTATGCCTTCCTTGATGGGAATGACATGTTGTATAAGATCAGGATAAAAACCATGAAGATCCTCATAAGACCAAGCAAAAACATCTTGAAATTCACCAAGTAGCTCGGTAAACTTCATTTTCTCTTCATCAAAACATTGAGAACCTATTTTAACATTCTTTGGAGACTCGGGTGTCCCAATGTTCAAGAAGATGGTTTCAGCCACCTTCCTTTTCAAATCCTCTTCTTTCTGTTTCTCTTTATTGCCTACATCACTCGATGAAGACAACTCTCTATAGGAGTCAAGCCTTTAGGAATCTTGTTATATTCTATGGATATACTTTCCTTGGGCTTAAAAGGTTCATTTTGAATGAAAGCACAAATGCTCTCATCGTTAGGGAAGACCTACCAAGATTCTATATTATATTATCGGGGATATGTGGACGATATAGAAATTGAAAAGTACAATCAAGTCTTTGTGGCAGAAGTTTTCGATTAGGAGAGGCTGCAAAAACAACTAACCAATTAGCCATTGAGTTTAAATCCCTCTTAACATGAGTGATGTTGAAAGATAATAGGTTCGATATAAATGCCCAAACAGTTTGGGTGTATCGTTTCATCAATTTGTTTCTAGAAGAGTAAATCTTACGTACAAGGTTCACAACAAGCTCGGAATCCCCAAAAACTGAAAGGTGACCACAACCAAGATTATTGGTGTTTTTAATGCCTAATAATAAAGCTTTGAATTCATTGATATTGTTTGTGCAAGAAAACTCCAACCTGTAAGAAACATTATGAATCTTCCCAACATGAGAGTATAATATTATGCCAGCTCTATTACCTTCACTAGAGCATGAACCATTGAAGTGCATGTGCCACATACCATCATCTAAATCAATTTATTCCAAGGGGATATTATCTTCTTCAACAAAGATGGAATACACCCCTAGGTCCTCTTCGATATAGTTCACATTAGGTTGTGGAACACTTTCTATGTAAGGTGAAATCCTTCCCTCTCTAAGGACTATAATGTTTTTGCTATTTCGAGGAACGAATAAGTGTGTCCCGTTGAGTGAGAGGTATCCACCCATCAAATATTTCCAATCTATTCTCAAGATGATTGAGTAATTGCTTACTGGCATGTCGATTACCTGAATGATAAGGGTTGTCCTTATTTTAGGGTGTGCGCACAAAACTAAGGCCACATCTTTAATCTCACCTATGGTTGTTTGTTGTAGACTATTATAAGAGAGCATGCTCCTGGAATTTTCATTTGTACAAGACAAGCCTAGCTCTTCCATAATAATCTTTGACATCACACTTGGGCCCGAACCTCCATCAATGAGGCAAAAATGGGCGATCTTATCCATAATCTTTACATAAATATAAAAAGGGGTATTTTTTACATGGAATCTAAAGTTATGTACACCTACTTTATTTACAGATGAATCCTCTTCGTTCACCTCTTCAAAAAGGTTGGCTACAACAAAATATTTTCCTTCCATGAACTGTTTTAGATTCCTCTATTGTTCAGGGATGAAAACCATGTCCAAGAGGGTGGCATCTGCTTTGATGTTGGCCAATTGATTCAGACTATTGTATTTGGAAGAGGGGAGAGGATAAGTTGTTCCTTGATTTTCAGGAACCTTAGGAACTTGAACAATAACAGCTAGTGAGGATGAGCTCGGGCTAGAAGAGTTGCGGGGAGGATCATATTTGTCTTTGGGAGCATAGGATTTGTTCCTAGTATTAATGATAATGACATCTTCTGGCTCTGCAAAATCTAGGACAACGATGGTAGTTTCTGGTCTTTTACTAAATATCTTGTCTCTGGCACTCTTCCTTACCTCACATGTGGCTTCCTTGTGGTGTTCCTCGCAAAAGTTACACCAACTTCGAGGCAAGATAGCTTTAGGTTGAAAATTATTTTCAATTGGATTTCTAAAGGGGGTTGTAGAAGAGGATGAAGCTCCAGGGGTTAGAGGAGAGACATTTCCCTTTCTCTCATACGCTATCATACGATTATTCATATCTTGTACTAGCTGTAAGAGGGTGGACATGTTTGACTGTTTAACCAATTCTCCCTAGGGAAGACCTGTTCTTTTGGGCTGTTCTTCATACTCTAAACAAGTATGCAGAGTGGAACCGAGGTTATCAATAGATTTTTCCTCAAGCCTATGAAAATAGGGGGAAGGTAATGCATTATAGTAATGCATGAAAGCATCTTGGTTCTGAAGTCGAATGAGTTCAGGGATTTGATTGTATAGATTAGTGAAATGCAAGTTGAAAGACTTGATGGGATCACCATCCTTATAAGCGATATTATTGTACTCCCGTAACTGCTCATCTGGGATTTTAGATTTCCCATAGGTGGACCTGAACCAATAAAATAACTCCTCCCAAGTAGACAAAATATTAGGAGGAAGGTCAAACAAATCGTCTGCAACCTTTCCTTCCAAGGAATTTATAAATATGCACATGCAAGTATCGTTTTCATTGGCTCCTATGTTGTGACAAGCATTAGAAAATGCCAGCAGGTGTTCATTTGTAGTGAAAGTGTTATTTCCCAAAAACCCAGGGAGATTCTCTTTGAATTTAGGAAGTGGACGAGTATCAGGTGCTAGGTTAAGAGGAGAGGACACATGCCACGGTGTGGTTGTGGCGTCTTCTTCAAATTGAAAAATCCCATACTTTTTAATGACTTTTGTGGGATTTGTGGTAGACTGGACAGGGATATGGTGGCTATATAAGCTACCAATCACTGACGAAGCTAAATAATGAGAGGAGGAAGCACTTCCAGTGCCACCAGAGCCACCACTAGATGCCATCTTGTGGATGATAGGTAAGGGAGAGAAAGACGAACTGGATGACTCAGACAAAGTTCTCCTTAGATCACTTTATTGGGTTGATAACACAATGTTCATTCTTCCCATTTCAGCAATACGATTAATTTCAGGTGATAAGCCTCTTCTTCTTATAGAAACACAAGATTCTAAGGACATGAAAGTAAGGCCAAAACTGAAGGAACAAGAAGTTTACTACTGATTTCTAGGCTGTATACATCTAGCTTCCCAACGTTCTTGGGCACTAATATCTCATTCAATTGCTTCCCATGAATGATTAAGCTCAACACGAGTATTGGCAGTGTCTAAAGTGGTGTTGAACAAATTCAAAGCAATGCTGGTCTGATCTTGAAGACCGGGGTCAATATTGGGCTGCCTTGCAACAGACACAATCATTAAGAAATAAAACAATCAAAGAGTCAATATCAGAAAATAAAGATGTATTCGATGCTAATCAAGCATAAAAATTAACCAGAGAGATATTAAAGATCTCCCCAGTATGGTCTCCAAATAAATGTTGAGGAAAAGATATGAAATGGTCTTACTCAAACATTTTTAGATCCTGCTTGGCTAAAGCAAGATAGATGAGAATATCACCCTATGTTTATAGCCAACAAAATTGATATCCTAATTCACAAGTATGGTTTACAAGTGCTTAGGCTGTTTTTTCATAAATAAAAGCTTGCTGAAAAAAAATCATGATTTATGTAATTTTATGAACATATCAGATGCTGAAATAACTATAGAGACAGAAGTAAAGCCACCAAGTCAATAATCAAAATAGATGAGACATAAAGCAATCCTTTATTTCATTCCAATTCATCAAAGAATCGTTCTCTTTACAAAATTTACTGAGGAAGTTTCAGACCAAAGTCAAACTTAGACGTCCCCGATGAAACATACAAAAGGACTTCTGACAGAAAATAAAAAATTGAAATTTAAAATCTGGATCAACTTGCCGCAGATTGTTTCCCACTCGACTCTGCACAATAGCCTTTGTCAATCATGAAATCTAATTCACAAACAAACAAGTCTACATAGACTATCAAAGATAGATCAACACCTCTGAAAAACAAGTGTCTGAATGATGTAATTCAACCCTGAATCTTGTTGTCTCCAATAGGACCCTGCTATCATAAAAACAAATTAGGCTTCTAATGAATTAAGGAATGAATGCAAACTGAATTATCTCAACAAAAACTCAAAGAGAAAACCTTAGTATGTTTCTCCTTCTATTCTCCTTTGTTCCTTCCTTTCCTTTTTCATTTAAGAAAATTAGATTTGGTTGAAGTAGTTGAACTACTTCATTAGTTAATTTAACTAAAACTCAACCAAATTTTTAGTTAGGGGGAAAACTCATAAATCATAATAAGGGTTTTTAAACAAATAATAACTAGTAGGTGGGACCCCTTGTGACTCCCTTTATCTTTTAAAAATCATAACACAACTAGTTAATTAAACAAAATATCCCTCCTTGTGACTCCCATCATCACATTCATATTTGAAAATTTATCTCAATGATTTTTGAAATTATTTCCAAAATATATTTCCCATATATCCAAAAATAATGTGTTGTCCAAAATTTCAGAAGTCAACTGTTATCATCAATTTATAAATAAAAAAACTTAAAATCCATATTTTCCACTCTGAGATGCAATCTTTCCCTCGTTGCTGCTGTCACCTTTTCATCTCATTGAATTTGCTTTAGGTTGTGCTGAGCCTTTAGGCCTAATCTCACTGATCACATGGGAGAAATCATCCCTCAAGTGCATGCAGGAGGACACAGATTTATCAGAGCCATTGAAGGCTGAGGAAGGGGCAAAAATGGATTTTCCTTTGTTAGGGGCATGGTGGGCCTCGATTTTCAACATTTTGCTTGCATGGGAATAGTGAGATGATGAGTGGTCAGGGGAAGCTTGGACAATTTGATTGATAGGCGGGGGAGCAGGTAAAGAAAAATTAGGCCAGCCACGATGCTGGGAGACTGTCGGGTGGACAATCTCTTGCCATCCATCATTTTCAGGAACTTCAGGTTGCAGTGAGACATGAGGAGGCACAAGGATACCAGTGACCTGTGGGGATTGGAAGGGAGGCCTTTCAGGCCTAGGTTGGACCACTCCTTTTCCAATTCAATTAAAAAACCCACCTTGAAATAGATGGCCTAACTCTTGTGAGTCTTCATCAAAGTGTATGGAGAATCTCTACTTTCTAGGGCCCCTGTTCCAATTACCTCTTCCTCAGTTACCTCTGCCATGTATACCTCTGTTGAAAAATCTCATTCCTGTATGCATAATTGATTAGCAAATAGTTTCTTTAACAACCATATATGACAACTCTTTTTAAAAAATTTGGCTCAACAACATATCAGACTCATGCAATCCAATCCATACAAATTGTTTAATAGTTGTCAATGAAAAGGGGGTGAACAAAGTTTCTTGGATATGCGATGGGTTGTATTGAGTGAAAAATGTTAAAACGAGGGGGAGAATATCATGATTACCGCTCATAGACAACAAACAATCAACTGTAATGTAAACCAAAATATATCACTGTACTGCATCCCTGTGATCTTAAACTGTCATAATACTGATTTTCCCTTGACTGTAATTAAATTTTAGGAACAAGGAGTGGATAATGAATATGGGAAGGCAAGGGGATTGTAATTAGCTAAAAGTGAAATAATGGTATAGGAAAAGAGCGGATACTATTCGAAAAATCAATTAAGTAATCCATAAAACAATTATGTATTTACAACCACTATCCCAACACCAATTAACAATTATTGTGGTTAATTTAAACATTACTATGTGTTAAACTTGCTCACTGTCCACATTTAAATCTTTAACACTTTTAATTAATCACAGTGTTATCATATTAAAAAACAATATACCTTCCAAACAACTTGTATAAGAATCCTGTTTCCTCTCATTTCTTCCATTTAATATTTAAAACAAATTCCAATGAACACACAATCATTTGTTTCAACTATGTTTAGCATCAAAACCATCAACCATTGTCAATAAATTATTTCCTCAAATCAAACACAGACACAAGTTATTTTAAAAACATGCCCGATTCCATTCCTCTAACCAATTTAACAATTAAATTGCAATGGAACCATACTATTTTAAAACCCAAGCCCATCTCTAATGGTGGAATCAAACAATACGATGCACAATATCCATGAAACATACACAACAAACAACCAAGTCTATGACATCAAATTTCCAATTTGTAACGATCCCGATCAGGACATATTAAACACACAACAACCACCCAAAACAATTTATACCACGCCGTGGGAACACACACACCACTCAAAATGTAAAGAAAATTTATGTGACTGTACATGTCTAATTACTCCAAATCAAAACATAAAACAATGTTGAGTTATCAATCCAACTGTTATCACAAAAGGAGGAAGCGAGTGTATGCCCATTTACAACTTCTCAAATCAACCAATTTAACTATATCAAGCCATAATCAAAACCACTATCGACGTTATTCCACCAACTCATAACAATCAACAAGATACCTGACAAGATGTAACTGGCTCAATTTATCAAAACCAGGCTCTGAATAATCAAGGGTTCGCTCGGTGGAACCAACACAGGGAGAATGGATTCGACCATACCAACAACAGGTGAGAACCCTTCGAGACAACACAGTGGATACACAGGCCACATAACCATTAGATTGCAAGACAGGGTGACAGTTCACACCAGGTAGGAGAGATTATGAATAGAGGAGCAGAGGTTCCTTACTGGCCAGTAAATAACACCGAGAACACGCAGGGCATAACCCTCGTGGTTTTCCCTAAAAAAACTGAATAATGCTGATATAAAAGAAGATCCATGAAATATAAACCAACCCCAAAGCAAGCATCTTGGAATAATAGCCATCATAACCAACTGCGCAAACACCAATAATATAAACGAGCCCACAACTAGGTGAAAACGATATGAAATGACCTAAGGTGGTTCAAAATCAAACACAACAACCCCATAACAACAAATACGACTGGGTATGGTTACATGAACTGTGTGGAGATGGCCAACAAGTCTGAACCTAATTAAATCCTCCAATAAAAACCCATAAAGAAAACATAGATCCTTCATGGATTCCACCACACAGAATAATCAATGAAATCATGCCTTCAACTATCAAATTTCCCATTTGCAATGAATAACACACAAACAACTATTCCAGAGAAACACCATGAGTTTACACAGTTGCCAGCCTTAAGAAAATCACAGACCAATACATCATCGAGACAACATCTATTTCATAAACAGAGCGAGTTCATGCATGGTGAAAAAAACATACCTGTAACCAAATAGCCTTAAAAATGTGAGCTTGGTCGAGCAGTTTTCTCCTCGCCTGAATACCAGAGCTTAACCATAGCGAATTGTTTTTTAACAATATCCAAGCTAGGGTGAGGACCAGTGGGGGGAAGTATGGAGTGAAGTGCAGTAAATGCACATCGCTTCCATCCTCTCCTCATTCAATTACATAGTACATGATAGCCAACCAACATTAACCCATTCCATTAATCCATTGCATCGAAACTAACATCCATTGTTTTCCAAATGCGCCACCCGATATCAAATTAACCATTTCCAAACATACCATAATGTGAAGGTTTACACTCCAAAATTGGGTTACATCCAACTAAATATATAGCTTCACCTTCAGGATCCTTCCTGGTGGTGTAAAGGAATCTGGAAAGTAAAATGTCCCCTAAAATCACGTATTTTCGTGTGGTGCATGATATTAAATAAAGTTCCAACTTGGGACTTGATGAAAATAAGACAACTGGAAGGGTCGGGATGGTGCACACTTTGTAGAGCCAATGAAGAATCGGTTATCCATCTCTTCCTACAATGCCCTTTTGTCAATCAAATATGGTAGGAGTGCTCCTCAAAATTGGGGCAGTTGTGTATTTGGCAGGGGAAATTATTTTAAGAGGCTTGGAAAGTCTAGGTATCAAATACCTCTAACCAGAATTTAAAATATTTACTCTTGATAGTGAGCTGGGGTGTTTGGATGTCCTGTAATTAAATGATCTTCAAGGATAAGCCCTCATTTCTAGAGATTATTGTAGCTCAAGGTTTAAGAATCCTCTCCCATTTCCCTTAGGAAAAAGGTCCAGGTCCAACTCAAGTTCTTTAGGAGGAAACAATGGATTACACTAAACCTTGGGCCTATTTCGATGGTGCCTCACAACAAAACAGTCTTTGA
>SNQJ01S0186222.1:0-18626 GCA_010110895.2 Picea sitchensis | reverse complement strand
GTACAAATTCCTTTTGAAATACAAACAACTACAAATGGAAGTTAATTTTGAAAAGAAAGTGATTCATGAAAAAGTAGGATAATTAATTCACATTATCCTTGGATCACCACCCTTTACCTCACAAATCAAAATTCATTAATGTGCAATAAATGAACCTTGAATAGCGTGCAAGGTGCGCTATATTTGTAGACATTTAACTAAGTGTAGATAGAGAGAGATATAGCCTTATAACATCAATTGTGTGGAACTTTAGAAATTCGAGAGTAAAAGAAGTGTGAAAGTGTAAGAAGTGTAGGAGGAAACAGTGTGCGAAAGTGCAAAGGTGCAAAGGTATGGTGAGTGCAGAGAGCAGTATATGTAGGGTGTCCCACACAAAGAGTTGTGTAGAAGGGAGATTTGTGTAGAGAAGAGGATGATGATGGGTCCTTCGCACAAAGCGAGTAGGACATGGCTTGTGTTGGAGAATGTTTTTTGCAAAGTGCGGGGAAATTGTTATAGAAAAGGGAATCTCTACATAGGATAAGGAATCTCGCACAAATAAATAAGATAACTAAGTGTTTTCATATTTATTCATAAGTATAAACAAAAGAAAAAGGGGTAAAAAGGTTTCTATGTATGGGATAAAAATAAAAGAAGGGGACGCATGAAAATGGGTCAACATATCGGCTCCAACTGCAAAATAGAGACCCCCTACGAGTTGCTAAGAACCCAGAAGGCCTTAATCCATTAAGAAATGGAGTCTAGGTAAATTTATACACTGTGATCTTTACAATAGGACTATACAGAAATGATACAGAGTTGACTATATACATTGTTTGTTCAAAACCATAGATAATATCGGCAGAAAAAATGTTTTAGATGTTGCTCATTGACAATAAATTTCAAAACTTGTTCATCCATTGCTTTTAACATGTATGAATTGAAACCACAAATCTTTTCAATTTGGTAAGGCGCAATCCGTAGGAGATCAAACTTTGAGTGTAATGAAGGTTTTTCTTTAACTTTATTCCACAATAAGACCAACTGATATTTTCATAATTCTTTTTCTATGGAACTTTGATCATAATACTTATTGACTACTTCTTGCCTCTTTTGAATATTTCTTAATGCATGTTCTCTTTGTTCTTATAGCTACATTAATTGATGAAATTGAGCCAGCATTGGTGTAATCCCTTCTTCATCTTCAATCCTGGAAGCAATGGCTAATGCATGCATTTCAATATGTACTAGTAATCAAACATATTTTCCATAAACTAAGGAGAATGGAGGATGTCCAATGCTAATTTTTGGTGTAATTCTACTGGCCCATAATGCATTCAAGAGTTTCTTATGCCAATCGCTTTGGTTCATAGCAACTATTTTCTTGAGAATTTGCACTAGATTTTTGTTGGTTGATTCAACATATCCATTTCCTTCAGGATAGTAATTTCATTATTGTCCCATTATTATGCCAAATTTACCACCAAAGGAAGTAAATTTAGAACTGATGAATATTGAACCATTATATGTGATAAACTTCTCTCATACACCAAATCTTGATAAAATATTCTCTTGTAAAAACCAAGTAAAATGCTCAATATTAGCTTCTTTCAAAGTTATTGCTTTAGGTTATTTTGTGAAATAATCAGTTATTGTTACTGTGTAATAATGGCCTTTAATGGATTTAGGATTTATGGGACCAATAACATGCAGACCTCACTGAGTGAAAGGACTTTCCACTGTGATTTTTTTTATAGGCATGGTAGCCATCTTCTCTTTACCTAAGAACTTATGGCATGGAAATCATGTTCTTACAAAGGTGTGTACATCTCTAAATAACGTCGACCAATAGAAACCGGCTTAAATGATTCTATGAGACATTACCATTGGATCAAAATGACCACCATAGACACCTTCATGTATCTCCTTTATAACTTCAACAAACTTGGGGAGGCTCAAACATCTTAACAACTTACCATTAAGATTTCTTCAAAATAATACCATAAATCAATACATAATAATTTGATTTCATTTTCAATTATCTCCTCTATTTTGTTTTCATACCATTTGGAAATTAACCTGACTTCAAATAAAAGACAATGTTTTTGTACAATTCATATCTTGCTATTACCACATCATGTGTATCAATGGTTTTGTCAGTGTATTGCTTCAATGCCTCCAATTAGCTTACATAATCCTTTTCCTTTCACATCTTTTAGTGGTTTTATATCTATATCATATTCTTATAATTTCGCCAGCCAATTGGCCCATCTTCCTTCTCTAAGTTGTTGAGACAACATCATTCTTATTGGAGGATATGGCACATAGGCAATCACATGAAATGTCAAGATGTAATTTATGAAGTAGGAAACTACCATGACCAAGGAAAATGTTTGTTTCTCCATGGGAGAGTACTTCAATTCATAGTATTTCAAGCACCAAGTCATAAAGTAGATAGGGTGCTCTTCCTTCATGTTCTTCTTCTGAGTTAGTATTGCAACAAACATTTCTTCTTAAGCAAAAGAATAGATAATGAATTTTTTTTCAAAATCAGGACTGATGAGGACCGGAGCTATGGAGATTGTTGTTTTAATGTCCAAGAAATATTTATGAACTTCTTCAAACCATTCAAAAACTTGATCCTTTTTTAGAAACTTTTTATTGGCTTTAAACACTAGAAGAACACCTTCTAGCTCCTCAAAACATTTATCCCGTCTATGTTTATAACAAAGATTGTTGGTGGAGGCAGGCAGCTGGAGGCTTTTGCAGAAGTTTTTTATTGATGCGCATGTAAGGTGTGTACGCACCAATGTGCACATAAAAAATAACTCCCCAGTGCTTAAATGTTCAAAAGAATCGTCATAAGTTATAACATAAATAACAAGAATCGATCAAAGCGCATCAATGTTGTTGAATCTTATGACCCAATGCATATCATTGTTGTGAGGTGCATCGTGGTAGGGTAAATAAATAAATAAATTACCAAACCAATTTTCATTGTTTCACTTCATCTCGTACTTCCAAAATCTCAAGCAAGCACCGGTGCCCACTCTCCTTCCAAAGACGCCATGTTTCTAGTGCTCTATAGCGAGTAGGATACCTCCATTGGTAGATTCTACACATTTCCAAATTTTGGAAATTACCACGAATTTTCATTTTCTCTCAATGATGGAACCATGCCTTATCGGGACATAAGAGTCTAGGTAAATTGTTTATTACCTTCCTATTTGCATTTCCATCCAATTGAAATTTGAATTTAGCTTGAAATTTGGCCCTTTTAAAAAAAATATTCCCAATTTCACGCAGTGCACCTAAATGCTTTGACTCATCCCAAGGTAATGCATCTTGTGCTAAATGTATAGTAAGCACCACTTCCGATGCGTCTAATCTAATCGTACGCATCATTGTAATTCAAGGAATAACATCACGATAAATTTAAAAAACAAAGTGGTGTGTCTTTTGTGATGTCCCTCAATTGGTGTGTCATATGTGACACCCTATACCCAGTGCATTATAAAGGACAATGCCTGCTAAACAACATGTCAGTTCTCTTGGAACACTAGAGCATCGGTGCTTTCCATTTAGTTAAGTGCAATGCTATATTTACGACTTATAAAATTTAACGTAGTGTTGCAACCTGTTATCACATGCCAAATTTTTTATGATTTTGTAAAAAAAATTGATCCTCAAATTGGTCTCTAAATCCAACTTCTATTTGACTCCACAAGTCATCATAAAAATTGAAAAGAGTACACGTTGTGCAAAAAAGTTAGGCAAAGTCTGCAGGGCACGCTACGTAAATGGCAGTTTAGTTGTAAACTTCAATATCATTTTTCTGACCAGCTGGAGAGGATTTTGAAAAACCCCAGAGAGTTTTTTGTCAATAATTAACTCAATAACAAAAATCTCTCTCAGTTTTTACACGGGTGTCATAGTTTGGGAGATTCAAATGAATCTTTACAACCCATTTTCCAGATTTAAGCATTTAATGTTTTCCTGTTTTAGTCTTCCTTTTTGGGCGCAGATTCCACGAATCTGGAGAAGAATGTTTGAAAACAAAAAGAGTTTTTTGTCAAGAATGAACTGAATAACAAAAACCTCTCTCTGTTTTTACACAAGTGTCATATTTTGGGAGATTCGAAGGGATATTTTCAGCCTATTTTTCATATTTAAATATTTAATGATTTCTTGTTTTAATCATTATATTTGGACGCAGATCTCAAGATTCTGGAGAGGAATTTTGGAAAACTGAAAGAGGTTGTTATCAAGAACGAGATCATTCACAAAAACCTCTCTTAGTTTTGTAAAATCTATCATTATTCGAGAGATATGATGTTGTCTTTGACCCCTATTTTCCAAAAAATTGACTCATATTTCTTAGTAGGCAGTTTTGAGTTTGTTCCTATTTTGATGTAACTAGATACAAAATTGTAGGATAGTGGTTGAGCTCGACCTCCTCAGCTTGAGGAAGAGTTTTTTCTTTATATATTTGATCATTTTGAATGTGAAAAGGGGTTGGAAGAAGCACAAAGGACAAATTGTATTGATCATTGTAACAATTTCTGAATTTGAATGAATAAAAGTGGAGATGTCCAGAGTTTTTTTATACCAATGATTCATGTGGTGATGAGTATGTGTTTCCTTTCATGTATGTTTTTCTAGTTTGATTTCCCTTCATCTGCAACCTTTGGTATGTTTAAAATTGGATGTTAAAGGGTCTGGAATTCATCTAAATGGTGCTTTAGATTCCAACAATTTTGAATTCTAATTTTCTTTCTTAACTCATCAGAATTCATCTCTTATGGTGCTCTAATTGATGTTATATGCTTCTTATTTCTTCCATATTATCACAACAAATTAAAATACCGAAATCTCATCACCTACCTTGCCTTTGATTCCTTGAGAGATCTACCTACCAGACATTGTTTCAATTGTTTTCATAGTTGACTCCATTGCCCAATAGGTTCCTTTTCTTCTTGTCAACAAACCCCATAAATATTTTCATCAAATCAAAACCTAGACATTAAACATTCTTAAAAGATCCATCTTCCAAGAGACCAAGTGACAAGAGATATCCCTCTCTAAAATGAAAAGGCTAGTTCTAGTTCTAAAGTTGTTTTGTGGTTACCTTTGTAAGTTGTCCCCTCAACCTAGGCAATTTACTTAGTGCTAACATTTTGGCACCATTGTCAGGGAATGACAAGTTAATTTTTCCCTAGGAAAGAACAACTAAACTTTCAGATTTGATTCTTAAGGGTAACAGAGAATCAAACATTTCATTGGCTGAAAAACATTTACTCGGGCGACTTCATTTTATAAGATCAGTAGAAAAAAAGTAAATTTATTAAGAAATCCTGGCTCCAAAGAAGATCTACACTAGGAGAAACCCAGATCCAGAACCTATAGCATCTATGTTTGATCCTGAGAAACTCTTACATAAAATAAAATAAAAGATATTTGACTCAGGTACTTTTCTAGACAAAAATATATCATTATTGAAAGACGAAGTGAAAAGTGTTGATGACCTTGATTTCGACATAAAATTTGAACAAAATTTGTTTAGACCTAAATCAGAGTCTAACTTGAAAGAAGTTATGTTTGATGAGAAAAAATTCCAATCTCTGATTTCTACTATCCCCATTCAAACTGTTGTCATTCCCAGTCAAATTGTCCAGCCAGTCCAGAATCCTCCTGGAGCCATGGAAGCAAGATTTTCTCCCCTTGTTTTACTTGCTCAAATGCATGATTTACCTCAAAATTATAATCAAAGAATTAATTCATATGATGCATAAGAAAATGTTTCAGCTCAGAAACACTTAGACTGGTTTAATGATTTTTATGACTTGGAGGAGGTAGATCATGAGTATGTAAAAGTGAGACTGTTTGCACAAAGTCTCTCGGGTGAAGTCAGGAAATGGTTTAAATCTCTTCCAGTAGCAAGTATCCTTGACTTTACAGTATTTGAAACAATTTTCCTTGCAAGATGGGGTGACAAGAAAAAACCTCTTCAATTGTTGAATCAGTACAATAACATAAAAAGATCACCCAGTGAGACAATACAAGAATTTTCAACCAGTTTCATGAGGGTCTATAATTCAATCCCAACTAAAGTTAAACCACCTGTTGGAGCTGCCCAACTTCGTTATCTGACTCTTTTGACAGTGACTTTGATTTGCTGCTGAGGGAAAGGAGATCTGCCACGCTAGATGATATGATGAATGATGCAAATGAAGTAGAGGTGAATCTGATGGCATCGGGAAATATTGAGCACAATCCTAAAATTGATATGAAAAGGTTCAAGGAGAATCTCAATCTTCAACTTCCTAGTCATCATATGTAAAATTTGATTTAATGATGAAGACTATGGAAAGGTTCGTGGAAAAGTTGTCCTTGGATAACAAGCATGCCACCAGAGATCAAGATGAATTCAAGAATCAAAATTTTAGAAGAGCATCAGGACCACAAATCAGACAAAGAGACCAGATAAATCAAGGTGATCAACAAATAAAACCCCTCTTCCAAAATAACTATATGAATGAAAATTTTGATGAATCTCTTGAAGACAACATACATTGTTGTGATGATATTGAAACAAATGTGTTCCTAAATAAAGAAGAACATGATCAATTTATGGATGAAAATGATAAGTTTATGCAGGAAAATGATGATACGTTGTCAATGGAAACAGAAGAATATAAGAAGGGGTATCAAAATGTCATTATGCGGCTTCAGAAATAATATAATCTCATAAATAAAAAGGTGCTTTCAAACCCTCCAAAGGGGAATCCTACAAGGGAACCTCAAGTTAATACACCTTCCTCAAGTCAACCTAAGAAAGACACTTCTGCAAAGGATGCATTGGAGAAAGGAAAACAGAAAGAAGAACCCCCAAAGAAGGTACCCAAGACAAAAAGGGAGGTAGTCATTAAAGAGGTAGAAAAAACTAAATCTCTTTTTAACTTTGAAAGCGAAATGGAAAAAAGCAAAATTTATGTTTCTTTCAATGAGATGATAAGAAATGGTGAATATAGAATTCAAATCGTCAAAATGATGAAAATGGAAGAAGCTTCTGATACTTTGAATGTGCAATATGATCACCTTGCAATCTTATTTGGTCCATGTGTGGAAGAAAGTGGTAAAGATGATTATATACTTCCTTTCTATGTCAACCTTAAAATTCATGATATGACCTTACATAATGCAATGCTAGATTCAGGGGCATATCATAATTTGATGGCAAAGGTAGTCATGGATGAACTAGATTTAGACATTACTAGGCCTTACAAGGATCTGTTTTCTTTTGATTCAAGGAAGGTAAAATGTTTGGGTTTAATCAAAGATCTGGTTGTGTCTCTATCTCAAATTCCATCAAAGAATATGGTCATGGATGTGGTTGTTGCTAACATCCCTCCAAATTTTGGCATGTTATTGTCAAGGTCATGGGCTGCAAAGTTGAAAGGCACCTTACAGATGGATATGTCGTATGCAACTATACCAGTTTTTGGCCAAGAAAGGAGATTGTACAGGGAAGTACTGCTGAAATACATGGTGAGTAGAAAAACCAGTCCAAACAATCATCCTGTTTATTATGTTGACACTGAAGTTGGTTCTTCAATTTTCTATAATGATTTGTGCTTCGAAGAAGAAGAAGAGCCAAAGAATGTTGAATCTCCTGTGAAAGATGAGGTTGATCATCAAGCAGGGCAAATTTCAAATCAGCAAAATAAAGGAGATGATGAAATGTGAAATGTGAATTTTGATAGAGTTTCTAGCAAAGAGGGTGTTGCAGCAGGTGTTTGGATAATTCCTCCCAGAACAGGTTCAAAACTTTGCTCTTAAAAATTTGCTTTTGATTGCACAAATAACATGGATGAATATGAGGCATTGATTTTGGGTTTGAACACTTTGAAAGAATTGGGTGCAAAAAGAGTAGTTGTACATGAGGATTTTGAGCTTGTCATAAATAAGGTAAAGGGCATCTATTAGTCAAAGCATCCTAGGTTAAGGGTATATAGAAATATAGTTCTTGATCTACTTGAAAAATTTATAGAATATAACCTCTCGCTGATTCCAAGAGGACAAAATCTAATTGTTGATGCATTAGCCACTTCAGCCTCTGTTTTTAAGATTACTATTTATCCTAATAGAAAATATGAAATTGAAGTCAAGCACAGGCCAGCAGTACCTGACAACATTAAGTATTGGAAATTTTTTGAGGATGACAAGCAGGTGGTAAGATTCCTTCAAATGACTGATGAATTTTTCAACTCAAATATTGATGATAAAAACTATTGTGACCAGGAAGAAGATGCAACTACGTTCACAAATGATGACTATTTTCAAAATCAAATTATTGGTAGAGATATTATTCAGCTCAAAAATAATATCATTCCCAAGGGCTTGGTTCCATTGGAAAAGATTTTTGACAATAACGATGTGGCAAGAAATCCTAAGATCACTGCAAATGATGAAGACACAAAAGATTGTAACATTGGGACTCAAGAAGATCCCAAAATCATAAAATTGTCCAAAATACTCAGTCCAAAAATCAAGCAAAGATATATTAGCCTAATGAAGGATTTCCCAGATGTTTTTTCCTAAATCTATGAGGATTTGAAATTTTATGATACTAAGGTGATTCAACATTTAATTCCAATAAAAGACGATCACAAGCCTTTCAAACAGAAATTGAGAAGGATTAATCCTTTGTCGTTGTCATTGATTGAGAAAGAGGTAAGAAAGTTGTTTGATGCTAAGATTATAGTGTCTTTAATATTCTCCAAATGGTTGGCTAACTTAGTGCATGTCATAAAGAAAAGTGGTGAAATCAGGTTGTGTGTACACTTTTGAAATATGAATAGGGTCTCCCTCAAAGACAATTATCTTCTTCCAAAGATGGATTACATTCTGCAGAAAGTTGTTGGATCACAGAAAATGTCGATGCTTGATGGTTTTTCTGGATACAACCAAATCATGGTGCTTCCTAATGACCAAGAGAAAACAACCTTCACAACGCCCTGGGTACATTCATGTATGCCAAAATTCCTTTTGGGATCATGAATGCAGGGGTAAATTTCCAAAGGGCTATGGACATATCTTTTCCTAATGAGAAAGATAAGTTCATTGTCATTTATTTAGATGATATTACTGTGTTTTCAGATTTTCATGATGAGCATATAAAACATTTGAGAAGGGTTTTTCAGAAATGTAGGAAGATTGGCATTTCGTTAAATCTCAAAAAATGAAACTTTGGAATGCAAGAGGGGAAACTATTTGGTCATATCATCTTGAAAGAAGGAATAAAGATAGATCCCAGCAGAGTGGATGCAATTATGAAGATTGACACACCCATGAGAAAAAAGGAGGTACATTTATTTCTTGGAAGAGTAAATTTTTTGAGAAGGTTTATTCCTAATCTGGCTGAAATCATAAAGTATATTACTAACATGCTCAGAAAGAGCAGCGAGATAAAGTGGACTCCTGAAGCAAGGAAATATTTTGAGGATATTAAAGTAGCATTGACCACGGCACCAGTATTGGCCAGTCCAGATTTTGCAAAAGATTTCATCTTGTTCTCTTTTGCATCAGAGCATACTATTGTTGGGGTTTTGTTGTAGAAGGATGAACATAATTTTGAAAGGCCCGTAGCCTACTATAGTGGGACATTAATAGATTCCCCTTTGAAGTATGACATAATGGAGAAATAAGCATATGCATTGGTAAAGGCCCTTAAAGAATTCAGAATTTACATTTTGCATTCTCATGTTATTGCTTATGTGCCTAACAATGTTGTAAAGGAAATTTTGACTCAATATGATGCTGAAGGAAGACGAGGAAAATGGATTGTTATTTTTTTGGAATATGACCGGGAAATAAATCCTACAAAGTTGATCAAAGGCCAAGGGCTTTCCAAGCTTATGACATAGTCAAATTATGATGTTTTGGGAATAAAATTTATTACAGCTCTATCAGAAAATTCAAATGAAGAAACAATCCCTTAGGTATCTCAAAAATTTATTGAGTCTCCATGGTATGTTGATATTGTTTATGTGCTGAAAAATTTACAAGCCCCTCCTGAAGTCAGTAAAACAAAAGCTAGATTTATGAAATTGAAAGCTGCCAAATTTTGTATTCTTAATGGTTCTATGTATTGGAAAGACCCGAGGGAATTTTTCTTAGTTGTTTATTAGAAGATGAAGTGAGGCAGGCCATTATAGAATTCCATAAAGGTGACTATGGTGGTCACCATTATTGGAAAACCATAGTGCATTAAATACTAAGAGCTGAGTTTTATTGGCCTAGCATATTCTCTAATGTGTACAAGGAGGTATCAAGTTGTATTGAATGCCAAATTTTTTATGGAAAAAGGAAATTGTTTCCATTGCCTTTGAAGCATGTTTCTATTGAAACACCATTCAGGAAGTGGGGCCTTGGTTTTATAGGGGATATTCATCCACCATCCTCAGCTCAAAACATATGGATATTGACAGCCACAGACTACTTCACGAAATGGATTGATTCAGTTCCAACAAGGCAAGCTACCGATGTTGTTATCATTCAATTTCTAAAAAGAAATATTTTGTCTAGGTTTGGTTGTCTAGTCAAAATCATTATTGATAATGAAACATCTTTCAAGTCTAAGAGAATGGAAAAATTTTGCATTGATTACAACATAACCCTTGGTCATTCCACAACTTATTACCCGCAGGGAAATGGGTTAGTTGAGTCATCCAACAAGAGCTTGACAAGAATTATTAAGAAGATTTTACAGGAAAGCAAGAAGGCTTGGCACAAGAAACTTATTTATGCATTATGCACTGATAGGATCACCACTAAGAGGTCTATTGCTACATCACCTTTTCAGATTGTATATGGCATAGATGTAGTTTTCCCTACTTCTTTAGGATTGTCACTGATGAAGTTGTTGCAAGAACAAGAAGCTGAACCAAATGATGCTCAAAGAAGGATAAATCAATTGATCCATGTGCAGCAAATGACAGAACAAGTGATCAACAACTCACAGTTGCATCAGGACAAAATGAAAAGGGTTTTCGACAGACATACAAAGGTGGATGATTTCAAGGTAGATTATCTGGTGTTGAAATGGGATGCAAGAAATGAAGATAAGGGTAAGCATGGAAATTTTGACTACCTATGGCTAGGACCATAAAAAATTGTTGCATATCATGGGAATAATGCTTATCTACTGCAATAACTAAATGGAGACATCATTGGTGGAGGTGCCGTGAATGGGAGGTTTCTCAAGCACTAACTTACTTAAAGTTTTTTGGTCCGTTCATTTCATTGTAAATAAACATTTGTGTATTTAGCAGTTAAAGTCAATAATCAGCAAGAATTGAAGCCCGAGGTGAAGGCACTAAGTTTCTGCTAAGTATGGTCAAATTTTGTCAAATAAGTCTTGTCAGATAGTTTGTTTATCACTTTAGATTCTTTTTTAGTCAAATAAATCCTAATGGTCAGGCACATGGTCTGTTGTTATTTGCTACCTCACTGGGAGGATGGCATCCCCATTGGAGACAAATGTTAGCATCTTTGTTTTTTGGTTTGGGGTTAAAGTTTTTTTCAGAGTTTTCATAGTCATGCCTTGGTCTTAGATAGACCAAGGCATTCCTAAATGAGTCACAGTGAGTGTGTCATGTTTTCTGAGGTGATTTAAAACCCTTAGGTCATTGATCAAATAAAGGGAAATATGCATGTCAAAGGAGAGTCAAGTCATAGGTCTGGGTCAAAAGGTTTTGTGTCTATTTCATAATAGACCATAATGAAAAACAAGGAATCAAAGGGGTATAAGAGTCCATAATGTTGAAAGATTTGTACAGGTCCTTGTTTTCCTAGTTTGAAATCATGTCACAAAATGGGAAATTATGTGTCAAATTCAGTTCATATGTTAGGGATGAAAGTCATGTCAGAGGTATCATTGTTCATCATCACATCTGATGATATCAGAAAAGGGACAATAATCATGTCTCATGTCATTTGTACCATTGGAAAACTCAAAATATGTGCGCGCTGCTCAAATTCGTTGCACAAGTTACTTGAATTGGCTTGGGAAGTTTTATCATCTATAAATGAGTACTTTCCTTTTAAAATACACTCCTTATCCACTTGTGCATGCATCATTACCACCTTTTTGTCCATTTTCATTCACCCTTGACCTGTGCATAAGCCATGACCTCTCGAGCAAGCTTCAAAATCCTCTACTACGCAAATGTTTCCCTTGCTACGCAAATCCTATGCAGACTCCCCTCGCTATGCAAACTTTGTGTAGTATTCCTCGCTATGCAAACTCTGTGTAGTATTCCTCGCTACACAAAGACTATTGCTATGATTTTTTCTATGCATTCCTTGTTCTTTGTATTAGTGTGAAAAAAACATTGAAGCATGTTGTTTATGCCAGCCTATCTCCTGAATAGTTTGCCTCTCATACAACGAAATCTTGTTACACTTATTTCAAGAAAAAACCCTAGCCCTACTAAACTATTGCACAAGATTTCCTGCTGAGTTTCGAAGACCCGTATGCTTTTAACAGTTTTGAAATTTTACCTTGCAAAGAAAAAATCACAGAGCCATGACAACGCAAGAAAAGAAGAAGTAAAGGGGAGGAAATGTGTTGAGGTATGAGCCACAATATTTGAATTTTGTAAACTCATACCCTGCCTATAGAGTGTCTTTTGAGCAGGCCGGGTGTATGAGATTTTGTGAAATAATCCAAGGGTATAATGTGCAACTAACAAGGGAGTTTTCCCTGAACTTTAATGGTGTCAAGACAACCATTACAGAAGTCACATTTCCAATATCAGAGGAGACCATAGTAGCTACAACATAGATTCCAATATAGGGAGCGAAATGGTTTAAAGGTATGCCTATGGAGCTTATGTTTTATATTGATTTCCTCAAGCTTGAGTATAGAAATCACAAGATTGGTGCCACTATCCCCAGGGAGTATGTTTTGGAACCCTATGAGAAACTGTTGAGAGTAATCCAAAGGTATTTCACTTCTGAGGGTAGGTTTGACAGGGTGTACCAGTACCATATAAGACTCCTCACGCATTTCACAGGAAAAAGCCCCCTTAACCTACCATTTTACCTGTATAGAAGCTTAGGAAAAATGGCAGATAAAGTCCAAACCAGGGTTGACCAACTTAAGAGTAGCGTGTTCCACTTCTCCTTGGTAAAGCTATTAGTGGTTGAGGAGATAAGAAAACTGAATAGGGACTAGGATTCCTTCTTGACATCAGCAAACATTCCCCTGGATCCCAAAGGAGATACCCCCTTATCTGATGAAAGATTAGCTTCTAATAGCTTAGGAGGAAAAGGAGGAAGTGCTACTGAAAAGGGAAAGGGAAAAGAGATCGAGGGCCCATCACCAAGCCAGCCAGTTCTGAAGAGAGGTAGGAGGCTACAATTCACTGATGAGCCAAAAGAAACACGGGCACCTAGAAGACCAATCACAAGGTCGGTTGCTAGAAGGTTTTCCACAGCCACAGTACAGACAGATTTTGTTGAAGTTGTGGCTCAAGAGATGGATGAAGAACAGGTGAAGTCAGGGGAGAAAGATTCAGAGGTCGGGGAGATGCAACAACAGCTTATAGAATCTCAACATGTCATAGCTCAGTTATACCAGGAGAGAAGAGAATTGAAAAGGAAGCTGGCAGAGAAGGCTCCTAAGGCACAGACACCACAAATTAAGGAAGATTCTAGAAATGAAATATAAAAGGAGAAGGAAATTTTTCAAAGTCGCAAGACTGCAGTTTCAGCCAAACCTTCAACTCTTGTAACAAGGTCCTCGACCAGGAAAAAGAGTGCAGATGTGCAGGGCCAACCTGCAGCAATGGAAAAACCGCATACATCACCTAGAGAGGGTGAGAAAACTGTGAAGTGGCTAAATAAACAATTAAGAGAGGCCCAAGACCAAATTATTCGGCTCAGGGAAGAAAAAAGGATAGCATAGGAGATAATAATGAAACACTTTCAAGAGTGCAAACCAACCATAGAAGATGCTTGTGCATCCCTTTCTAGAGCCTAGTCCAAACTGAGAAGAAATGTAGCGTTTCTTCGGCAAGTAGGAAACTTGAAAGTGAAAAATTTGACATTAAGAAAGCAAAACATGTATCTCAAGCAAAAAAAACAGCTAAATGATGAAGTCAGAAGACGGTTTGAACTACTTGCAGAAGTAGCAGAGATATGATTGAAGAAACTTCACAATTTTGTCTTTTTGGGGTAAGAGGTCATATCAAGTTTTTATTACGTCATATAAGTTGTGCTCATTATGGGAGCTTGCATTGGAGAAAGATTCAGAGGACATAATGATGGACAATGGTTTTTATAGAAGGGTGACAACATAAGTCATTTCCTAAGCATAGCTGCAGTTTTTGGACTGGAAAATTGTCATACACAGCACTTGCGTAGCGAGCTCTTGCTACGCAAATGTTGTAGGCACACATGATTAGAAAGGACAACACGAGGTGATTGTTATACTATATTTGAGGTAAACACATGTCTCCAATGAGTTGCTTCCACCGGGATCTACACAGGTTTCAAAAAAATGAAGTGTGCTACGCAAAGTTTCTACCCAAACGTTGTAGGTAGCACTTGCGCAACAGTAGCTTCAGTTTGCTATGAAAAGGTGGCAGAGTTTCTCAAGAATGCACGGGATGCCTCGGAGTGGTTTCCAGATGTACTTGGCGATTCATCACAATAGCATATTCAAATTTTACTCAAGATCTATGATTGTAAAAGATATTTTTTTTACATTTAAGATGGTCAAAATCGGATTTACTATTTTTAGTAAAGTTGTTTAGGAGTTGTTCTCCTTCAATGTAACCAGATCCATAATTATAGGTGGAAGTAGTTCGACTCCTAGTAGTCTAGTGTGGAAATAGGCTCTTATATATTTGATCACTTTTGATGTAAAAAAGGGGGTTGGCAGAAGCAAGGACATTTTGCTTGATATTGTAAAAATATTTTGAATCTGGAGGAAATACAAATGCAGAAGTTCAGAACTGTTTCAAGACAAAGATTCTAATGGTGGTGGCCTGAATTTTTTTCTCTAGACTTTGTATGTACATCTTGTTCTCTTATTCTTCATTTTCTTTTCATCTGCTTAAATGGAATATTAAAGGGTCTGAAATTCATCTTAAAGGTGATTTAGATTCAATCAATTTAAACTCTATGTTACTTTCTTAACTTGTCATAATTCATCTTTCATGGTGCTTTGATTTTTTTATATGTTGAATTCTTCTTTCACTCTACACAACAAATTTAAAACTGAAAGCCCATCACCTACTTGGCCTTTGTTTCTCTGAAGAGTTCCACCTACCAGTCATTGTTTTCATTCGTTTTCAAATATTGACTCCATTGCTCAATGGTACTTTCTCTCTTGCTTGTCCTACCATCTCTTTAAAACAAAAACAAACCTATATTATATCATAATTTGACCTTTGAGTGTTATTGTTGTATATTTCTTTAGTGTGAAAGACTTTTTATTTTTAAGAGAGCCCTCTCTGATTGTATAAGTCAGAATACAATCTAAAGCTGGTTGAAATAGTTACCTTGGGGTTTCTTTGATACAACCCAAAGAAAATGCCAAGTGTTAACAATTGTAGCAACATCTGAGTTCTTCATCAAATCCAGTGGAGTCACTAGTACCTTTTTCAAGATTTAAAACCTTCAGACAGTGGAGTCGCCATTGATACTCTGACATCTAGCGACTCCATTATCAGTTGTATCCAAATGTCAGAGTATCAATGGCGACTCCACCATCTGAAGGTTTTAAAGCTTGAAAAAGTTACTAGTGACTCCACTAGATTTGATGAAGAACTCAGATGCTACTACAATTGTTTCAAGGTATGCATGTTTGGATTTTTCACAGAGTTATGGTTTTCCAAATACTTTACCCAAGGATGAATATTGTTTAAGCAATGGTCCAAAATTTAATGGTGATGATTTGAGTTTGAATTTGAAGCATATATCAAGTTTTCATGAATTTATTGAGCTTCTTAGAATAAAAAATGAAGATGTATTCCTTAGGCTGTTTTATGATTCGTTCCAAGGAAAATGTAGAAGTTGGGTTGAAGGTTTACCCACCAAATCCATAAGATATTTTTCATTTTTTTGGGTTATTTTCTTGGAAACATGGATGGAAAAAGCAGAGTTTGTAGAAAACTCACTTTCCATTCAAGGTTTTAGAGAATGGAACGATACATACACCAATGAGGAAGTGGAAGAAAACTTTTCTTCATTTGTGTCTTCTTATTTAAAGTCATGTAAATGCAATTCAAAAGATAAAATCTAGTCTTTGGATGAATTTGTCAAGGACATTGAGAAAGAGCTTGAGGTTTTAAAATATCAGGAAATACCCCTAACTGTTCAATTTCAGGGTCTTTCATTTGAAGCTTCATTTCAACATAACCAAAAATATACATTATTATATTTGTCCTTTGATTTCAAAGATCCTGTAGCGGACTATATGGAGTGTTTCGACTTAAATTTTCAGCCATTTTTTCCTTGTGGAGACAAATTACAGCATGAATTGCCTTTGTTGCTACATGTTCCAATCTTGACCTTCTTGAAGCACAGCCAGGAAGCCATGTTAGATGAGAAACTACTTGACTGGTTTCATTGGAGTTTCAGTGTTATTCGATTCAACAGTTGTATTCAGTAGATTAGAGTAGGATTGTGTGCCAACAAGCTCACAGTTGAGCATTCTTAAGTAGTTTTTAATTCAGTTTCAACATTCAGTTTATAGTCAGCAGGGTGAAATAACTTCAAGTTCCAGTTTGCAGTTTGGATTCAGTTGCAAAATGATTTGGTTACATGGAATGAGATCAACCCAATGGATAAGGCACCTGGTCTACTGTTATTTGTTGCCTCATAGGGAGGACAACATCCCCATTGGAGAAAATGTTATCACATGCCAAATTTTTTATGATTTTTGTAAAAAAAAATTGATCCTTAGATTGGTCTCTAAAGCCAACTCCTATTTGACTCCACAAGTCATCATAAAAATTGAAAAGAGTACACATTGTGCATACGTGCTACGCAAAGCCTGTTAGGCACGCTACATAAATGGCAGTTTTGTGGTAAACTTCAAGATCATTTTATGACCAGCTCGAGAGGATTTTGGAAAACCCCAGAGAGGTTTTTGTCAAGAATTAACTCAATAACAAAAATGGCTCTCATTTTTTACACAGGTTTCATAGTTTGGGAGATTTGAAAGAATCTTTACAGCCGATTTTCCAGATATAATCATTTAATGTTTTCATGTTTTAGTCATCCTTTTTTAGCGCAGATTCCGAGAATATGGAGAAGAATTTTTGAAAAAAAAACAGAGGTTTTTGTCAAGAATGAAATGAATAAAAACAACCTCTCTCAGTTTTTACACATGTGTCATATTTCGGAACATTTGAAGGGATATTTTCATCATATTTTTTAGATTTAAATATTTAATGATTTCCTGTTTTAGTCATTATCTTTGGGTGCATATCCCGAGATTATGGAGAGGAATTTTGGAAAACTGGAAGAGTATTTTGTCAAGAACGAGCTCATTCACAAAAACCTCTCTCGTTTTTGTAAAATCTATCATGATTTGAGAGATATGATGTTATCTTTGACCCATATTTTCCAGAAAATTGACTCTTATTTCTTAGCAGGCAGTTTTGAGTTTGTTCCTATTTTTATGTAACTAGATCCAAAACTGTAGGATAATGGTTGAGCTAGACCTCCTCAGCTTGAGGAAGAGTATTGACTTTATATATTTGATCATTTTTAATGTGCAAAGGGGTTGACAGAAGCACAAAGGACAAATTGTATTGATCATTTTAACAATTTTTTAATTTGAATGAATACAAGTGGAGATTTCTAGAGTTTTTTTCATACCAAAGATTCATGTGGTGATGACCTAAAGTATGTGTTTCCTTTCATGTATGTTTTTCTAGTTTTCTTTCCCTTCATCTGCAACCTTTCATATGTTTAAAATTGGATGTTAAAGGGTCTAAAATGTTAGAATATAAGTGGATGTGCTCGTTTTACCATTGACAATACCCTTGTCACCCAACCATAGGCCAAAGCCACCCTCTGAGCACCTTAACCTTGATAGAGACTCACTCTAGAAGCAAACCCTAGGCTAGATAGCCAAACAAAGGGTGACGCACCTCTCCCCAAGGATAGTGCACCAATAAGAGTTGATCAGATAGTCCAAACCCTAGCCAAGAGATATTCCGACCATAACTGCTAGTTGCAGCAGCTGCAATGGCAACTCTCCTCCAAACTTGCGCAGAAACTGAGCAACTACAGTGCGCACAAGTGTTGCTCTGCAATTCTGAGACTGCCTACCAGAATGAAAACCGGCCTCCTATATTTATACTAATTCTGGCTAACTGCCTGGGCTGACTTCTCATTCTGGGTATCTGTTTGTTCAGTATATATTATTATTTCTGGCCGACTTCTTCTCTTGGAGGCTAATAACCTAATATAAATTATCTTCTTGAGCCGACAAGTCTTCCAGGGTTATTAGCCAACTCATTAGGGTTTCTTCTTGCTTCTCAGAGTATTCTATCCTTGTCAGGTTTACACGTGGAGGAAAATACCTCCCGCAGTTACCATAATATCAACACTCCCTCCTAGCT
>SNQJ01S0186221.1:2845-18626 GCA_010110895.2 Picea sitchensis | reverse complement strand
AACATAGCTCTGGCTGAGGAAATTCTTACCATAATTTCCTTTCAACAATTATGCAAAAAGAGAGATAAAACTCATACCTGCATGACTGGCATTAAAAATTATACTACTTGAATATCTGATAGTAGTAGAAGCTTTCATGCTTCTTTTATTAGACTTATAACCATCTCTTTAACTCTCTGTTACTTCCTTCATGAGGTAGCAAAATTACCAAAAACACCTGCGACATGCAAGCATTCTTTCCTTGGGCTGGCCAATCAAGCCATAACATACTTACTACCACAAATTGCAGTAACTTTTTTCTCCCTATGCCTCTTTTTCTTGCGGATCCCAGAAGCATTCAATTCTTCCAGGATTCCTACAAGTTTCTCCTACATGGCCACTGGCTATGACCACGCGCCTATCCAAAAAGCGTTTCAGGATTTCGCGTATTGGGTGTTTCGATATGAGTCATCCTCGACTCTCTCTATCCCCGAAATCTGAAACAAGAGTCTAGCGTGTCCTAGCTCTTCCTTTAACTTCCACTGGTGTGACATCTAGCAAAATTCAAGGATTATATCTCCTCCTTTCTCCCGAGGTACGATCTCCTGAACCCCTGTTGCCTCAGATCAAAGTTACACAACTTTCCTGGTTCGACGGTTCCGGTCAATTCCTCGCGAATCGACAATTCGCGTTTCGGGGTTTCGAAAAACAATTTCCTTTTCTTTTCTTCCGGTCTCTAGTTTTCCAAAATCTACGTGAGTCATATCCAACAACCACTTGATGCAGGCACGAGGCTACAACCTCACCTCGCCCGCTCTCCGAATCGCTCGCTCAGTTCATATTCGTGAGCTGAAGTGGCTCATTGGACTCCCTTCTGGAATCTCAGTTGAAAACCCAATCCACAGGTCCTTCTTTCCCTGTTACGGCCTCTGCACGTACCTATGACTTTTCCCCGATTCAGACTTCGAGTTTTGGGGTTTCGTGATCCCCGATGACAAGAGTTCCTGTCCTCTCGAACTCCCGATCTCCGATGAGCCAATTCGCCAATATGGCCCTTTATGCATTAGCCCTCCTAGCTAAATTCCCGACCCACGTGCCCACTAATTCACAAGATCGCAGCCTTGTCTCCTTTCGGGGTTTTGGACTTTGCAATTCCGAAATGCAAGGGATTCCTGTCTTCAGGAACCGCGAAATGTCAATCCCCAACTTTCTGCAGATTCTTGACACGCATCCCAGATGAATGAACAGTCTAGATTAAACCTCAGACTTCGCCCAATGCCAAGTCAAACTACTCCCTTATGTGAGTCTCGATGGCCAATTTCCTGGTTCGGATAATCACGCCACACGCGTCCTTCCTCAGATCCACGGCTAAAATCATTTCACTGTTTCGCGACTAAAAAGGTCCTCGAACTCTTGCTTTCCAAATCTCTGATATGCCGATGGGCTCCCGATCTCCCCCACATGTCCCAACTGACGGATGGCTCAGATCAGTTTCGGGAAATTTTCCCATGGAAATTCCCGATCTCTTGTCCACAGAAATTCCGATTTGCTGAGTCCCGAAACTCCGATGGAGTCTTCCCTTTTCGAGACTTTCCTGAGATCTTAGATCTCGCCACACATCCCCTCAATATGGATGGTCCTGATCGCCTCTCGCTATTTCGTGACTTCTGTTGTTCCGGAAGTCTTGTCCTCAGGATTCGCAATCTACCGAATCTCGATGTGCTAATGGACTCTCTCCTTTTGGGACTTCCCCTGATGGTCTGGATCTCTGCCACGTGTTCCCAACAGATGGACGACCATGATCCAACCTCGCTGTTTTGGGATTTTCAATGCCCTGATGACAGAAATCCTCTGTCAACTCAAAACCTCGGTAGCCGATATATCGACGGGTCGCTCGATCTCCGCCACGTGTCTCAACTGATGGATGACTCCGATCGATTTCGAGATTTTCACCATGAAAATTCCTGATCTCATGTCATCGTGTCTCCCGATTTCATGAATGCCGATATCCCGATGGCCACACCTCTCGTCGGGACTTTTCCTCTACTGTTCACGAAGGCTTTAACCCCCATGCAACTCTCGACAGATCTGATGGCTGTCGGGTCTTCGGATCAAGATCCAATGGTCTAGTTCCATTCTTCCTGTGCACACACTCCAGAGACTAAACTCTGAGCATCTTCACCCATTCCAACGGCTGACGGGTTCTTCACTCTAGATCGGACGGTGCAGATCATTTCTTCCTATGCTTGTTTCTCCTCTGTGAGCTCCACGAATTTGAGTCCTCACCTGCGCTCTCAATGACGTTGTTCCTCCTGAGATTATCCTTGAATCCCCAAGGTATTCTTTGACTTTTGTGCCTCTGCAGAGTCTTCACATGCACATAGAGGTGTTATCTGTCCTGAGCTTTCCTGTAGCTTCGACCTCCACAGAAACTCAATTCTTTTTCTTTCCTTTCTCCCACAGATGGAGAATTTGACGCCCTCTTGGTTGTCCTCTTGCTCAAGCAACCTCCTGCTGAGCCTTCAGGGTGTTCAACAACCCTGTGAAGATCCTTTAGTGGATTCTTCTTCTAAGTTCCAGAACTCAAAGAGTTCTTATCTCTTACTGTGCCTGTCTGCACAATGTCTCAATGCCCACCTGGCAAAGTATCTTTTCACAGAACGTTCAGTAGTTATGTCCTCTATGCACTCCTTGCACTTGCTCAATGCCCACTTGGCAGATCTCTCAGAATCCCCTAGTGATTCTGGTTCTTCTTGAACTCACAACAGAGTTCTTCCTCAGCACCACTGTGCATATGCTCAATGCCCACTTGGCAGAGCATCAAGAATCCTCAGTGATTCTGACTTCTTAAGAACTCACAGCAGAGTTCTTCCCAATGCACCACTGTGCATATGCTCAATGCCCACTTGGCAGAGCTTCACAGAACTCCTTAGAGATTCTATCTGCAACTGTGTTTCTCGTACGCAGCCTTCCCTTCTAAGGTGTTCAACAACCTCAAGGTATTCTCCCTTTGAGTTGTTGATTTCAGTTGTGTGCCCACCTGACACGTCTTTGTCTGAATCTGCAGAGTTCAAATATGCAACTTCTATGCATGGCTATCAGAACCCGCAGTGTTTTGTCACACCCTCTTGGTATGAAGCCTCAAAGACCTCTCAAGCCTGAAACCAGATCAACTCCTGCAAATGCACAACTACATCTACAACATAAAATAGAACACACTAAGACATTCATTCGACACAGAAATACATGCAGGTAAAACTGCTTCTATTTGTATTAATAAAATGCCTCTTTACAAAGGTGTTCCTGATCTCAGACTTTAATAGAGTCTCAACTCCTTCTTTCCTCTGCTCTTTACTCGTAGACTCTCTCCTATGCTCCCACACACTTCTGGTGTGGAGTCCTCTCTCCCTGTGGACTTATGCCACACTAGCTGCAGTCTCATAACGTCGCTATACCTCCTAAGCTTAAAAACTCGTCTAGCAACTCCTTGACACTTTGGAGCAAACCAGGGTCCGAAATTGGCCTTCCAGACCCAATTTCCCCTCGCATTCTCGGTCCAAAGACTGCTCCACTGGCCCATCTAGGCTCAGTGTCGAAACCTTGGCTCTGATACCAATTTGTAGCACACCCATTTTGGAACTCTGGGCTTACTCACGCTCTGATACTAATTTGTAGCACACCCATTTCGGAAGTCTGGGATTACTTGCACTCTGATACCAATTTGTAGTGTACCTTTTTTCTTACCAAGGCTTTTAATGCACTATGTAACAATCTGTACACACTTACGTTGGATTTACATAACACATACAGTCTAATATATGCTCCACATGCATTTAACAATTAAACACATTCAACACAGAGTATTCATATGAATTACTGCCATAATCAGCAAGCAATTAGCTTTTCATATTAATTCATATACACAACGGAAAACATGATACATAATATATACAGCACAGTCATGCCAAAATGTGATAATAACATAGTTAGATACTTATCTTGTGACAGTGGTGAAATCCATCAACCAAGTGCAGGCCTTCCACGAACCACCCAGCCTTAGACCACATTGCTCATCAGGTCAATAGTGGATCACCCCCGAGCTGGGACTAAGCTCCACCCCAAGGTAAGGAATCCTAGCTAGGCTGAGGTTACAAGGAAAACAACACTTAGAATCTGGAAGGATTCTTTCCAGGATGCCATCTTACGCCCACTAATACCAGACCCTCATTCCCCACATGCTTGTTTCGCCCAGGAGTATACACCTTCATAAGCACATTCCATCAGTACTAACCTCCCTCTCTGGGTCTCGACAATAGGCTGGATCAGGAAGTCTCAGAGCCTAAAGCTGGTGCTATACATTCTCTAGAAGAAACCTCTTCCAACCACATCCACCTCCCTCACCTAGAGAGAGGTCAGACACAGGTTCAGTCACCACCTGTACTGGATAGTAATTTAAGCACAATCCATCTTTGCATGACCACCACAGTCAACCGGGAATATAGACTCAGACCTCTCAGAACAAGCTTAGCAATGGCAGCCAGGTCTCACAGTGTTAATTTTCGGAATTGCCTGAGAAGCAATTTCCGTAGGGAATTACACAGACTCTCTCCCCCCGATAGAATGGCAGGTCTCCCCAGGATAGACTCATGCTTTGGTTGTCGGGAATGCGTGACAAAAAATCCACGTAAGGGTCAACACAGGTTCGGACAGTTCAGAGGATGTACGAGGGTTTCTCTGCAGGAGTCAAACCCGTTCCCTTCTGGCAGTCCGTGAGTCGAATGGAGGAGGAACCCCCAACACGGCTCATCTCGACCTTTTATTTCATGCGCCAGGGTTGACACTTGTCACCCATGCGACTGCATGCATTCCTTCAGTGTGCGTGCCTCCCACCATTTGGAAAAACACATGTCCTTCCAAAAAGGACTTAGGTTAAAACATATAATGCACATATCTTTTTTTTGGAATAATATTAAAATATTATCCTCAAGCTTAAGCCCCCTAGGCTCAATACTTAGCCCCTTTCCCACCTTCCATCCCCTAATTCCTTGCCCACTCTATAGATGCTCAGTCCCCCTTCACTCATTCATCATGGTCGGTCTGCACCTGGCAGTGTTTATATTTTATTAATTTTTCTGCATACATACAAGTACAACAGCAGGCTCCTGGCCTTCAAACACTTAGGCTTCCTGGCCTAACAAACACATAAGCCTACCGGCTTATACAAAACTTGGCTCACTAGCCTATAGAACATGTTTACAATTCATTTCATATATCATGATTTGCAATGGGGCTTGGCCTTGGGGACACTACAAATCCACCATCCAAGCACTCAAAATCCAGGTATATTATCACTGCTACAGACTATCTTACCCACTGGGATGAAGTAGAACCATTCCACGATTGTTATACATATACTGAAAACATATTTATATTTTAGAACATTATCACTAGGTTTGGATGTCCTTGAAGTTTGACCAGTGATCAAGGTGTGCATTTCATCAAAAGGACTGTAACCACTCTCACTCATGAGTTCTTAATTTAACATCACAAAAGTATCCCATATCATCCACAAGTAAATGTTACAGTCAAATCCTTTAACAACATTATAGAGTGAGGATTAACCAAGGTATGTTGCATAAATAGAGATGAACCACAATATTATGGGTTTATAGTACTACTACCAAGAAACTGCATAAGTATACTCCATGGCAACTAGTTTATGGAAGAGAAGCAATTTCCCCCGTTGAGTTCATCACTCCAATATTATATATTGTTCATGTCACTCACATGATAGATGATGAATGAATTGAAGAATGGGTTGCAAAGTTGTTGGCGTTGGATGAACCCCGATTTTTATCTAATTTTCATCAAACAATGGAGAAGGATCGACAAAAAACTTGGCATGGCAGGCACATTAGGACCAAGACATTTGCGCAGGGTGATCAAGTTTTCTTATATGATAGTAAGTATTAAAAACATACAGGAAAACTCCAAATACATTGGCTCAAACCCTATATAGTTGTAGAACTTTGTGAGTCTGGAGTTGTCAGACTCATGCACCTTGATGGCGTTCTTCGACCAGGATGGGTGAATGGTGCATGCCTGAAGCCCTACATTTCTTCTTAGTAAAAGAAATTGTGAAACGCTCCTATCACTAGGAATGGATAAAGTAGGTAGGATTTTCAATTATTTTGTTGTTTCCATTTTCTATCAATAAAATGGTGAAGTGTCCAACTATCACTTGTCTTAAAGTCTACGTGTCATTTTCAGATTGTCCAATCAGATATCACCTTTGTGTTTAGGGAGGTCTGAATCAAATCATATTGTATTTAGTAACTTCCAAGTTCAAAATCCATGCCCTATCACTGTCACTTCATTCGCTAACTACCATTGGTATCTTTTTGCTCGTTGTCTCATCACTACTGGTCTGCATCATTTGAGTCCACCAATTGTCAATACCTTTCCAGTTAATCATTGGTGTGGCAATTAATTTTCCATTTTCTTCGATATCCCTCTACTAGGTTCTCGCTGATGCTCTTAGTTTCCCAAATCACTCTTAGATTTTTCCTCATCTGATGGTCATATCCGATGTTAATGTCAAGTTACCTCCATGTTGTATATTTTAATGAATGTTCATCATCTCACCTCTCAAATATTTCCTATAAACTCGTCTTTTCCCGACTACTCAACTTTATTGTGTTTTCCTCAAGTTAGTTTCCTATCCAATCCTGGATCCCCCTGAGAATTCTGTGAGCCTGCACCCACACCTTTGTCCATTGGTTTTATTTGTATACCAACATAGGTATTATAGGGTGATTTTCACTTCCAGTCAGGGGTCCATTCCCAAATTTGTTATTCCAAAGGAGTTCATTGATCCACAGGTCAAAGTTATAGGATGTCTCCATGGAAAAGTCGAACAAACCTAATTTTTGGACATTGAATTCATAGATGCAGTGAAGTTTCCATAGACGACTCTTCACACATTCATAGATTTCTCGACATTGTCGACCGGTGATATGTAGTGGGAGTGGAAACCATCATGCATCCCCCTCTAGGAATCTATGTTGATGAATTTGTATGACCTACCAATGTTTGGCAGCATTGGCGATGTTTCAGGATGTACCAAATTCTTCATTATCCATGTGCACAAAGGTACCTTGTGGTTGGACCAGGCCTACCCCATCCATGTCGATGATTTTCACAAGTTGATCGGTCTGTTCATGGAAGGGAAATACATCACACAAGGCTTCCAGGGCTCAGGGAAGCACGGTTAGAAGAAGGGTGAGATCATCCTATACAAAAAGTATGGCAACCGACAAGGAGTTCATGGAGCACATATCGATATAATCAATGATGAGCATGCTCGTTGTACTTATTACATAATTGTTGACAAAGTTATGAAAAAATATTCTAAGGGTGAATGCATTCTTAATACTATCTCTATGGTGGAGTTATGAAAATAAGGAGCCCAACTTAACTAGTGTAAGTACATGCTTATAGAAATGTTTCAGGCATGTGTCGACTCCCATGAGTAGTCCACTTACTTTATATATGGATACCTTTTGGTTTCTTTTGCGATATGGAAGTGGAAGGCACCAGCGAGACGATCTCTCTCTTCCACTCTCGAAACCCACCTTGCCAAGTTGTTTGACTCTTAACATGATCACACTTCCATCAAAAAAGACCACAATGTCACCTTTTTGTAGCGGTACATTGACCTCATCACTACTACCTAGAGGCTTAGGATTCCCTATACCTTTCTCCACTGACATACCCATAATATTTGGTTCAGCATGAATAGGGACAATACATTTGTGTGGCCTATTGGTGCTACTCCAACACTATTCCATGCAACACCATTTTCATTCTACCTAGATGAGGCCCTCTTGGACAAGGAATTCATGGCCTAGCTGAGAGTTACAAAGGAAAATAAAATATCAGTTATTACCTATTTTATGCCTCCCATCTCATAATGGTCATCTCCTGTGCAGACACCTGAGGTAGGCCCCATCTTGGAAAAGATATATAATATTCTCTCAATATTAGAGGATGGGGAAGACAAAGGTGAAGAGGAAACACTAACTAGGGGGACAATTCACATCCCATTCTTCTCCATCCTAAACAACACCATCATTTATGGTAAGAAGTTATGTGAAGTCTTTGCTTCTAATTTTCCTATAAATAAACCACATATTGATTCTCCATCCAAGTCTACCCTTGACCCCATTATCGCAGAGGGAATTCTTTAGTCTTTCCTTCCACCTCTAACTCACATCATTATGCCCCTTCCCTCCATGGTCCATATTATAACCATTATCGATGACCCCCCACCTAAGCCAAAATATACCCACATCATTGAGGATCTCACCAACCAATAGCCTAGCTTGACCACTGATGTCCCATTCATTACTATATCATCCCCTATCCACACCCACCTTGACACTGCGAGGAATAAATATAATGACCCCTTTATCGGTACCATGGGAACCTTCGACCCCAAGCTACCTACCTTTCCCCAAGTTTCGCAAGTCCATGTTCTGCTTGACACCCTTCCGGAGCACAACCCCAGTCCTAAGCCCACAAACGTACTAGAGGTGAAAGCGAAGATGGGTATAGATCCTCAAAATTACATGATGGACACCCGGGATGATACTCACTCAACTCACAATACCAATTCCGTTAAGGAATAGTGTTGACACCCCCAGTCTGTCTGAGATATCTATCACTAGTGGCCAACCAATAGCTTCACAGTTTCCCTTGGATTAGTCCTTAACCAATGGAGAACTTGAGGCTTGGTCCACTCCCTATATTCTCCATCTCATCCAATCCTCCACGGATAATATTGAGTAGAGAATTGTTGCAGTCGTGAAGACCAACGACAAGCTCACATAACAATCACAACAGTTGCACGTGGACATCGTTGTAACCTCATCCACTAGAGAACATGAGAAGGGACTGCATCTACAGGTCGAGTCTGTAGTTTCATATATATTTGAAAAGTTTCTCCATGTATGTCCCACCTTTAGATAGGTTTCTCCCAATAACCCTGAATACATCACTCCAATTGTGCCTCCACAATGAGTTGAGTTCATTGCATATGCCTCGTCACAACTGACGACGAGGACCGACAACCTTCAAAAGGATATGGTTGAAATCAAGTTGAAGGAAAAGGAGCAACCCCAGAAAATAATGAAAACCATCACATAAGCAGTTGCAGAGTGAGATCTCATCCGATCCTCTCTTCATTTCCATGCAGACGAATGTCACCGACTTTTTTACATGGTGAACGAGTAGGCCGGATTGTTGGAAAAACATAGTAATCCAATAGAAGAGTTGTGAACAGAGCTCAACCAGATGAATTTAGAATCCCAAGACATCACTGAACTAGTTGACAAGGCATCCAAATTTGCAAAAATCCAAGTTGAAGATGAAATACTGGATGCAATGGATGAGTCTACTTGGGCTACCAAGAAAGGGCTCAGAAACTTCCAGCCTACAGTGCAAGTTGAGTATGTCTAGATGAAACAACCTGATTCCATTTTCGACACTCAATGGAGTATAGTGTTGGCTACTAAGCCAGAGGAGACCAATGTGACCTTCACCTAAGAGTTTGTTGCGAGAGCCTCGATCATAGCAAGAAAATGGTAAGACTGCATGGAGCACTATGACAACTTCCACCAATAGGCCCTAACAATTGTTCCTGAGTTGGGCCCTCCTTTTGTAGAAGGACATGGGAAGGAAGCAGAAGGTTGACTCGAGATGAGTTAAAGGTTGTGGTTAGGGCCTATTGGACCCTCAATTTTGAGAAGTGTGTTTGTTTTTTCATAAATGCTAAAGTTTTGTGGAAAGATCAACAAGTCAACAAAAGACTTGAAGTGGTGAAAAACAGTTAGAAGAGTGGGAAGCTAACTAAAAAGTGTAACAATGGTGAAAATAGCCAAAAGCATCATGCGACAACTTGAAAAGAAGTGGAGAAAGTAAAATATCTTTGAGTGCATGCAAGAAAACAACTGGAAAGACAACAAAACCAAGAATTCAAGAAGCGTCGAAGGGAAAACTATAAATATGGAGCTATGTAATGGAAATAGGGCTACCAATGTTACTATCAGTTAATATTATCACTATTGTTATTGAGTTAGTCTTGGGAAGCTATTGAAAAGGGTTTTGAATGCTACTATGCTTGCGCAAAGGCTTAGATTTTGTAACGGTTATCTGAGAATATATTTTGCTGCATAAGTGGTTGTATGAGAGATGTACTCATTGTATGACAATTTTGAGGTGCTGATAATATAATGGATTGTTCCATCCCTAAAATTTTGTTAGACTATATTTGAATTTATGGTTTCTATGTTACGCGACTACTTATGTCATGTATATTTAGAATTTAATTACTCTTTATGAATGCATTTTTTTGTATCGATGTATGAATATGAACATGGTAATGTTAAATGTATAATGCGTTCTCTTTGAATAACTTCACCTCACGCATCTTGGTTGTGCTTTGGGTGAGATCCACTTCCCTTGCAGAAGGTTGAATATGTCAACGCTCCTAGACTACAATGGTACCCTTTGTTGGTAACCTCTCAGAACCCTGGTCTCGATTTTGCACCAACATGCCCCAGTAATGTGGAGTTGCAGCAATCAGAAATATTGAAAACCCCTTAAGATTTCCAAAAGCATGGATTGGCCCATAGCGATGTGGGAAAGAGTTCTTCCAAGAAAAGGCATTGAAATGTTAAGAAAATAATAACTGGTGGAAGTACTTCCACCGATTCATGCAGCATGAATATTTCTTTTGAAGGGTTGCCCAATAATGACACTGGATTAAGTGTTTCAAGGAAAAAGAAGATAAATTCACAAAGTTATCTAACTGAAGAGTTCAAGAAGGATAATTCACCTACCTTCGATGGATAAATTAATAAGGGAGAAGAATTTGAAGCTTGGTTGTTGGGTTTTAAGTACTTTTGGGTACACAATTACTCTGAAAATAACAAGCCAATGATTGCCATCTTCAACCTCAATGGTGGAGCCTCCATATGGTGGGAATATCTCAAGGATATCAAAGGATTGAAGGAAATAAATCTGACCTGGAAGCATTTTGAGAAGTAATTCAGGAAGGAATACTTATCATATAAGTACTATGATGACAAAATCAAGGAATTATGTGAGCATAAGTTGGGAAAACATACCATGTATACCTATGCCAAAATATTTATGGAGTTGTTGAGATATGTTCCATACCTCAAGGATGAGAAAGTGAGAGTGGAGCATTCTCTCAGTGGATTTCCATAGTCCTACCTATTGTCGGTCTATAAATTCCCATCGGTTGTCATGTTATAGAAGAAATTTACTAAAGGTAACTTTATCCAACCGCTTCAAAACTGGGATCTATCCCTTTTAGTTTGAAAGAGGGATCTCTCTATAATATTTAACTTTATTTTATGTTCTAGATATTAGGCTAGTTAAATAAATGAGACTGTGTTGTTTGTTTTTATAAAAATGGCTGAAATATTGTTTATGTATCCATTGGGCTATGGGGTCTATTTTAAAAGTTCGAGATCAACAAACAGATTTTATAAGGTGTTTTCAATGGGAAGGATAATGAAACTATTAGATCTTTTAGAATTTAAATCGCAGAAAAGATGAGATAATCAATTATAACCAAGAAGCATTTAAGAATTTCTTAATCATCACATCAGAAGATAAACATTTAGATCTTTAAAAGCCAGAAATAGAGTATACAAAGATAAATTCTGAAACTTCAACTTCATTTAAATGATTAGATATAGAAAACATAAATGATTACGAAGATAGGAAAAACCATTCAACTAATAGAAGAAAACATCACCAATAGCTAACACACAGGAATCCTGTGAAATGTCGTTTTATTACTGGTAGGTCTCTAATAAAAATCACAGTGCTTACATCTTGCTTGGGCGTAAATATCAACCCTCAGTACTTCGAAGTTTGAAGTATTTATAAAAAAAATTAAAAATGACCATGTCATTAATGATTAGGATGTGGTGGATTCTAAATCTAACTAACTAGCTAACAAGATAAAAAATTGTAGGAACTACTAATAATTTGTCAGATTCTTCACACTGATTTTGGGGAAGGTCATTGGTGAGTCATTCACTTGACTTTGAATGTTCAACATGATGACTTGTGTGTCCACCTCATCTTCTACTGGATCAATTCGCACAACTCCTTCTATCTCTGTTGATTTGGAATGGTGACTTTTAGTAGGCTACGATACACTTCAACCATTTCTGTGTATTTTGCAAAAGTTGGCTTGATGATGAACATATGCTTGATTTCATGTTGGATGCTGAGATCCAACTACAGAGTCTCTAGGAATTCCTTGCCCATTATGCTACCTTGTATTCCTGAACAATTAGAGTTGTCCTTTTCCACCATGGAGATATTTTGCTTGTATTCGGAGAGAATCATCAGCTTATCATTTAGAACTAGTAAACCCAGAAGGCCTTTCTTATGTAAAACATCAACCTTGCTAAATAATTTCTAGACTCTGACATCCATATTTTGGGCTTTCTCCTCCAATTGAAACATCATTCCTCTTTTGGTCAGAAATATCTTGACCTAGAGGATATTCTTCATCCTATCCTCAATCTTCAGGTCTTCCAGTTCTTCCTTAGTCTTCGAATTAAGAAACCTGATGATTTTGTTTGCCTCTATGGGCATTTCTCCTAGCTCTCCCTTTATCCCGTCGATAGCTTGCCTGCTCCTTAACACCAGTTCATGTTGTTCAAATATGATGTGCAGCATGGGCCAGATTTCATTTATGGATTTGGAGATATCCATCCAAATAGTCTCTTTGGCTTCTGCTAGTGTTTTTCCCACAACTGTCTACTTTTGCAGCTGTTGTAGCTCATGCTTCAATTTTTCTGATGTGTTTCTCTCTGTATTTTAGCTAGATTGGAAATAAGATTTAATCTCCTAGAGATTCTCTATCTCTTTTTCCAGCCTTTTAATTTATGATTCAGGTAAGGTCATCTCTTCCATTGATTTTGCTAGCTCCACAAATTTTTCTAGAGCTGTCAATGGGGTGACTGATGGAAGTTTTGTTGTGGTAGTTGTTGATGTTGTTACTGTGATAATGCCTTTGAGGGGAACTACACTCAGTGGGATGACTTACATGGGTGTTTCCTATTACTTCTTCTTTACTAACCTTTCCAGCTCTGCTTCCATCTCTTTTATCCATGCATTATGTTCCATGATCAACTTTAGCATCTCCTCCTTCTCACCTTCTGTCTCAACTATCTCTTTGCCTTGTGAGTCTTCTGTAGCAGGAAACTTTAGTTGTTTCCTCAAAGATGCTATGTTAGTATTATTTTTCTTGAGCATCTCCTCAACTGCTTTCACATTTGAGGGGTCATACCCAATATTGAGCACTAATTATTCTAGAACTTGATCCTATTATCCTTTGCAAAAGAAGATATTTTCTCAATCTTTAATTGGGTCTAAACATTGTTCAGAGAAACCTATAATTTGGAAGTAGTAGTGGAAGCATTGGCCATGTTAAGAAAACCATCTCTCCAGTCTGCCTATGTAGATCCATCTGGTTAGCTAGATGTACAACCTTAACATCAAATTCAAGTGTGGATCTTTTGTAGTCAGTGATTTCCTTTGGATGAGGTACTTGTGCCTGCAGAAAGGCCATGTACATTCTCCCCTTCTCTGTGTCGAAATAAGAGAGCAACCTATGTTGTGTTGTTGATGTTTGCTTCCAGAATTGAGAATAAGTGTTGTTGGCCAGCCTCTCATTTTTCTTCTTAATCATATCATATTTCTCAAAAATACTCAACTTTGCAACTCCTTGAGTTGGTTGATTGATCAATGAGGTGTCATTTTATTTCTTGGATGAAGGAGTAGATGTGATCTACTGGATACTGGATAAATATGATGACTTCTCTATTTTGACCACTGTGGTAGACTGGGTCTCTTCTCTCCAGACTTGCCAGTTGTGTGACTGATCTTGGGCCTTTTTGTGTAAACCTAGAACTCCTCCGATGACACTTCAGTGACTGAAGGTGAGACATACTTCTTGAGTCTTTTCTCCTTGGGTACCTGTGGTGTAGTGGTTTGTGAGATGAAAACTGGAGTGGGATTTGGTTCTATGTCTTCCAGAGTGTTTACCTACCACTCAGTTTGATTCATATATTTATCGATCTATGGTTTGGGCACATGAGCGTATGGGGAAATTTTATTCTTGAATCTCATTTCTCCTATAATCCCACACAGATCATAGTGGTAAGGAGAACTGATGTGAAATTTATTTCCTTGAGTAGTTTGTTTGCTTCTTCCCTGACAACTCGACTGTTACAAATAAAGGATCCTATCTACCTTTTAATTATCATTTGTTGTTTCTTTTTCAAAGATACAAAATGTATATCATCTGAATTAATCATTTTCCTGATGTACCACAAGGTGAATATTCTAACAGGTAGATATTTGGCAGCTTATAGGGAGCTAACTCACATCCATATACTCTGATCTCCATGTGATTCTGATACAAATACTAGTCTCCCGTCTTGGCGAGGTCCGAGAGGTGTAATATTCTTTGGATTTCTTCATTTATCCTCTTCTCTTGCCTGCCACTGAGCATGCTTACCACTGTGTGGTAAAACTTCTCTATGAATTGCTTAAAATTGAACTCTGTTGAGTTCCTTCTCAGTAATGAAGTCCAAAAGGTGATAGGTTGTGGCTTACCATCTTGGTCCAGTTTCTGCATGGGGAAAAGGAACTTATTTGCTTGATAAAACAAGAACATGTGTGCCAGTACTGAGGAGTACCTGAACATGCCTTCTGTAGGAAATTTGAACAACTAATCATGAATATTGTTATCCAGGAAGACGTTGTAATTGAGCTGCACTATGGGGCTTCCCTCGGTAGAAAAACTGGATAGGTAACCCAAAACTGGGTCATCCACCCATCCATCTGAGTAGTATCCAAGTAGGATGCAAAGGGAGGAAATGCCTTCTTAGGTATTAGGGCATTCTCAGGGAGGAATATTTCAAAGATCTGTGCTCTCTGTGGAAAGGACAACTTCTGATACATGTCGGTTAGGACCTCAAGAGTTAATAGAGAGAAAGCTTCATCTCTGGTTGTTTGCAACATCTGGTCAATGGCTTCGGGTGTGACAACGAACAAGGTATCCTTGGAGGATGACACAATAGTTCTCTAGTTGGGAAGGTAGTGTGCTTGGCATTTGAGGGCAAATTCCAGGAAATGGTAAATCTGGGGAAACATGTACATGGGGAGATTGGACTCCCAGAGTCCTATCTCATCACTCTGATCTTGGAAAATGTCTCTGAGCCATGTATATAGCTCAGTGAAATAAAAATCACATCTTGGCTTGGAGATGAGGTAGTCTTTGTCGGCCAGAGAGATCTGGTCGAGATCGACAGGAGGTAGAAGGAAAGGATTTTCCTTGATTTTTGACTATTTGGATTTTGACGCAATCACTTCAACAGGTACCTACAATTTGAAACAAAAATGTTAGCGGGTAATGNGGGAAAAGTCAACAAACTAATGGATACATTAGCATATATTAATTGGCCAACATATATCTAGGGATGAGACGAAGAGCCAGTGACGGGTCAAAGGCGTGTGAGGGTGATGTGGAGGGTAAAGAGTGGGGGAAATATGACATGTGGCAGGTGAAAGGTGGATGAGGTATGCTGACAGAGTATGTAATATGACCAGTGATGAGTGGTAGTGGGGTGTGACATCACGGGACAATGAGGACGTGGAGTGTGATGTCATAAGGAGATGGTAGTAA
>SNQJ01S0186220.1:0-18626 GCA_010110895.2 Picea sitchensis | reverse complement strand
TGATAGTTCATCATGAAGGACTCATGATTGTAACATGATTGTGTATCATGTTTGTCGACTTGTCATTTTTGGAAGGTTGATATGTTTCAAATGAGTTTCGACTGGTGTCGATGATTGTCTGACGACTATGTGTGTCGATCATGTTTTTCGACTTGTGTTTAGTCGATGGTGTTTGTTGACTTGTAAGTTGATTTTGAGTACACCAAGATGTAGGAAAATGCCATGTGCTTTGATGAAGTACAAGATGCGACAGTTTGCTTGAAGAGAAAAAAGATTTTGTTGGCATCATTTTTCAGTCTTGTATAATTTGTTTTCAAGATTGATGGTTTTCTTGGCTTGTGACAAGATGTCGCAGGAAAGTTTTTGCAGCCATTGGAGAGTTGATTGTGTTGACGTCAAAGAGTTCACAAGAGGGACTTGATTCTCAGTGGGAAGGTTGGCAGTCTTCCAAGCACAAAGAGAACAGTCGGTCAGCAGCAACTAGAGAACAGTGGTTGAGGGACATAGCCAGTTGCAGTGCAAGGCATGTCAAAGTATCCAGGTGATTATCGAAAAGACTTTTCAAGTAGAATCAGTTGATAGAACTTGAAAGAAGAAGAGTATTGAATCTCAGACAGATAATCATAAGCTTTTGTGGGTCCAAAAGCCTTTCAGTGGGAAGGTGTGATCAAAATCTAGACCAGGGGTCAAATTTTAGCTCAAAAATCAATGTTCTCAGAATTTCCTCAAAACAATTGGGTGCCTAGCCCTCATCGTTGCGAACCCAACGCAACTCGTTTCGTCTCAAACGGACGTCGGGCACAAGAGATATCATGATCTGTCTGAATCGTCAAACAAGTAAAAAAAGAGGACGCTGACTGTGTAGTCCATACAGTCCGTACAGATGCTGATGTGGCAGGTCCGTACATGATGATGTGGTAGGGTATGACTCACACGTGGCAGTTGATGTGGCAGGCATTGTTGGCAGGACACGTGGACGAGTAGACTGTTGACACGTGGTGTTTAATTAGCGAATGGTATGGTGCCACGTGGCCCAGTCATGGGCTGCCACGTGGCACCCCTTTATTGGCTATGGTTTGTTTATCAAAATTTTATGGAGTCCATGGGGGTCGAACCCCGGACCTCCCCTATGGCTCCGCGCTTTGGTAGTGTGTGGGCTACCACTAGCCCACACGGTGGTCCTTGTATAGTATATGGTTTAAATTTTATTTAAATGGTATTGCAATTTGATATGGGGCGCGTCCGGGCTGGGGCTTAGCCCCAGCCCCGGTCGCATGCATTTATATGTGACCACCGTTTTATACATGGAGCTTTGGCGCGGGTTTTGGTATTGTGCGGGAGTTAGCCCCCGGTTATATCAATATTACATATGATCGATGGTTTATTGCGCGGGAGTTTTGCCAATGGTTAAAAAACTGCGCCAACACTTGGCGCTTATCCATTAGCTTGTAAACTCAGCCCTTTTTCCTATTTTGCGCGAGGTCGTATGGTACCCATGTGCCCGTGGTCTTGGCAGTTAGGGGCTAGCGTGCCCATAATTGTTCGACGGTTTGCACCATTTTTTGGTTATGCGTCGGTGCTGGGTTTAAACATGAATTTGGAGCGTGTTCTTGGTTCAAGCACACAGAGGTGCGTTTTGGCGAACCAGAGCCAGCAAGCTTGAAGGAAGAGGATGGCAAGAGGCCTATTTTTCTCATTTTTTGGTCGATTGAGGTGTCGTAAAAGCCCAGCTAGGGGTTTTTGGATGTCCTGAATCCATTGGCACTGTTATCAAGTCCATTTGAAGACTTTTTTTACATGTGTTTAGCCATTGAAGTTTCAGAAAGCTCTAGGGAGCTTGAAGCCCTCATTGATTGAGGACATGTTTTGGTGAGTCCAAGTTTTTTTTTTGTGACTGAATAGTCATTTTTGGATAATTGTTATGCTTTGAACACATTGGGATAGGTTTCAGAGGATTTTGAGGACTTTTACAAGTGTTTTTGTCAAAGAGAATCTCAGGGAAGCTTATGGCCACATGTAGAAGAGGTCATACCCAGATGAGCCATGATCCATTTTCAGAGTTTTATTTGTCATTTTTTGGGTTTTCATGTGTTCTGGTCCCAATGGTACAGTCTTTTTTTCCATTGGAGTTGAGAAGAATCTTGTAAAATAACTTTTGACAAATTAATCCCAGAGAGCCAAGTCCATTGATGGAGGCTCAAGGAGATGTAGCCCGAAGAGGGGTGAACTCCTTTATCATGTTGTTCTTGTTGTGAGTTTGATGGTTTATTTGCTGCAAGTTATGTTGTTGTGTATTTATTTAAAGTACATATTTAACCATTTAAAAGAACATTTTCTCACACATGAACATTTAAAAGAAGAAGCATAAACTTGGCACATAATTTATCTTGCATATTTTAACACATGGAGAAAGGTCCTGTAAAGTTTTATTTTCATGAAGTAGAGGGTGCTTGCATAGCATAACAAGTCAAACTTCTATTTTCAGATCACATATTAACTGATATTAAACACATAATGATACTTATCTTTGAAAGTGTATTAACTCCACCAACTACGTGCAGACCTTCCATGAACCTCCCAACCTTAGACCACGCTGCTCATCACGCTCAACAGTGGGTCACCCCCGAGCTGGGACTAAGCTCCACCCCGGGCAAGGGAATACTAGACTAGGCTGAGGTTACAGGAAAACTGCACAGAGAAACCAGAAGGATTCTCTCCAGAAACCTTCTTATCCCACTACTCACAGACTCTCATTCCCCACATGCTTGTTCCACTCGGGAGTATACACCTTCAAAAGCACATTCCATCGGTGCTTCACCTCCCTCTCTGGATCTTGGTAACAGGCCAGATCAAGAATTCTCAGAGCTCCGTAGCTGGTGTTGGACTGTCTCTGGGAGAAAACCACTTCCCAGCAGACTCTCTCACCTGGAGAGAGCTGATCACAGGCATGAAAATCTGCCTCTTCAACCACGGTCCTGAAAACCTACTTCTTCAACCAGTTTTAGCCCAGTTCCTGCAAGGTGAGGATAACAGCAACACAGTTCCACTTAGGAAAAATAGAAGGAAACAACCCAAAGACAGTTCAGGTATGAACTCGTCTCTGTAAGGGCGGATAGGATGGGCTCACAGGATACACAGGTGACATGAATCAATCCATGGGTTTGCCATTGGTTTCAGTGTGTGTGACAAGGAATCCACATAGAGGTCGAACACAGACTCAATGGTTCAGACAGAGGATGCGTCGTCTTCTTAGGAAAACATTACAGTTTTCTGGTTTCAGAGTTGCGTGAGGTATGCATAGTGTTACATAGAAATCCCCTTGCAGACAAGTGGATTCTCTCTTGGATACTAGACCCCTATGACCAAGATAGAAAGTGTTATTGTGGACACTGACATTCCTTTTAGATCTAATTAATCTAATATATGAAGAGGAAGAAGAAAAGTGTACCTTTTTAATCGCGTTTGTCCTTGCACAGTCCAGGTTGAGCTTCAAATCTTAAGCTCCTCAATAATTCATGTAGAATAAACAAAGATACAACAAACTTCCTATTCTATTGAGATTAGCTCAAAAACAGATCTATCTACTAGAGGTAAGTTCATGAAATGTACGCAAACTTTAAAGAAAACAGGACAAGCATAGATTTATATTAATGAGAACAAAGTGGTGCTTACATCCATGGATGTAGTGCAATAGCTTCACCAAGCTCCCTTTGTCCAGACCCTTTCTCAAATAATCCACATAGAATGTTGATGCTTCAATGATATATCCCTTATGAGATCATAAGTTTGATACTTCACAATTTCTCCATATCTATACCACTCATGAGATCATAAGTTTGATACTTCACAATGTCTCCATATCTATACCACTCATGAGATCATAAGTTTGGTATCTCTATTTCTCCATCCCTTCCTTATGAGATCATAAGTTAGGTGTTTCTCTCAAACTCTATCTATCTTTCACCATGAGAAGGCCTCCTTATATATTATTGGAGAGGCCAAACCACTTGAGAGATCCTTGGGATAAGTTGAGGATTCTTCTCCTTTAGCTGTTAATCTTCCCTAAGATCATGCCTTGACCTCAGATTCGAAGCCAACCACCTTCAAAGATTGAGGGGATTCTTCCCTTATTTGTCTAAACAAACCAAGATTCACTCAAAAAGGATAGTGCTCCCTCAAAATGGGGCACAGAGTATTACAACACTCCCCCAAAGAATCCCAGGGAGCATTGGCACACCCTGACAATGTATAGGGGAGTGTTGCCTTCCAAAATTGATTTTTAGTGGTTTCTCTATGGCAAAAGACTTGTACTCCTTGTCAATTGATTTTTCCTCTTCAAAACTAGTCTTTGAGGTGTCTTAAGTGTCCTTATGATGTCGTTAGAGAGAAAACATAAGAAAGATAACAGTATGATGTTTGTGACACTTGTAACACTGACGACAATGAAAATAGGTCATCATTGGAGTGAGTAATTTTGAGGTGTAACACATATATCAGACGTAGAGTCCACACATTTCAGACAACAGATGCAAGAATGGAGGACGAACCCCCATCATGGCTCAATTATTGGGTTAAATTGCATGTGTCTGGGCCGACACATGTGACTTATGAAGCTGCATGCACTCCATCAAGTACATGTTCCCTTTTCTAAGAACTTACGATAAAAGTATACCATTCACACCACTTTGGAATAATAATAAATTATTATTCCCAACGACTTAAGCCCCTAAGCTTAGCCCCTCTTTCCAACCTTTCAACCCCCTTTCCCTTATTCACCTTGTGGAATCTTAGTCCCCCAACACTCTTTATTCATGGTCGGTCTGCACACAACAATGTTTAATCTTTATTAATGTTCTACATAATTACATATACAAAAAAAGGCTCATGGCCTATAACACTTAGGCTCTCTAGCCTAATAAACACATAAGCCCGCTAGCTTATCAACACTCAGCTCACCAGCCTACAAAACATGATTACAGTTCATAATATCACTGGGGCACGTCCTTGGAGTATTACAGACGTAAAGACTCATTGTTCCTATTTTTAAAAATGGGGATAGAAACATTCCCTCTAATTATAAGACCATTATGATTAGCCTGATTTTAGCCAAGATTTATGGAATTATTTTGGAAAAGAAGATTAGCCTTTGGCTAGAAAGTTAGGGTAAAAGAGATAAAGGCCAGGTCGGGTTTAGGAGATATCATTCAACTGTGTACCATATTGTTACCTTTAGGATCATTGTAGAGGAGTTCCGTAATACTAAAACCAATCTTTTTTGTTGTTTTGTTGACTTTAGAAAATCTTTTGACATGGTTCCTAGGAAAACCATTTGGAATAGGTTGGAAGAGATAAAAATGCCTCTCGAGTTGAGGGATGATGTAATAAGGATGTATGAGAATGTTATTGATAAGTTTAAAAAAACTGAGGGTTGGTCAAAATATATTAACTGCAATATCGGAGTCAAACAAGGTTGTCCCTTGTCCCCTACCCTTTTTGGCATATGCATTGACAAGTTAGAAGATTGCTTGGAAAAAGCAAGTTTTGTTGGCCCTACTCTCACTAGTATAGTCATCAATCTTCTTCTTTATGCCAATGATATCATTCTTATGGAAAGGAGTCCCCATGATATTGAAAACCAACTAATAATCCTCAACGATTTTTTCTCCATTATGGGTATGACTGTTAATACTGATAAGACTAAGGTCATGATTATTAAATCCAATAAGATCCCTTATGATACCTTCGTTTATGACAACAACAACTTGGAGGAAGTGACTTCATACAATTATATTGGAATTGATATTCACCACAAGCTCAATTGGAATTATAGCATTGAGAAAAAGATTATTGGGGGATGGAAAGCTTATTATGGGCTTGAAAACAATTGTAAATCAACTGATCTTTCAAGTTGGGATAAGAATAAACTCCTCTTTGAGACTCTTGTTACACCTGTTATTCTTTATGGATGTGAAGTCTGGGGCTATAGTATTTCTCGTGAATCCTGGAGAAAGATAGAGAAAATACAAAAGAATTTTATAGCCTATAATCTCAAAATTAAAGGAAATACACCCTATCCCATCCTCCTCTTAGAAACAAGCCTCTCCCCCATTAAGAGCATGGATATGACTATATACCTAATGTATAAGAACACGTTAAACAACATGGAAGACAAGAGGATTCCTAAAATTGCTTCAAAATCGAGTCATAACCACCATCGACTCAAGCGAGGATGGCATAAAGATGGTTGATCTTGGCTAAACTATTCGGGAATCATGGAAGACACCATTTTGCAGAATAAAGATACTATTGAAAAAAACGTCAAATAAAAATTTAAGGAGAAAATGTGGTTTGATAAAGAGTTAGAGGAAAAAATAAAATTAAGGTATTATAAATATGTAATTAACCCTAATATAAAAGATCAAAATTATCTATCTGCTTTGCCAAGTGTAAAGAAAAAAAATAAGCATTGATAAGATAAGAACAAATTCTCACGAGCTCCATAGTGAAACTAGTTGTCGGTCAATTCCTAAAACGCCATGGGATGAAAGACTATGTCACCTTTGTGACACTAAGAAGGTTGAAGATGAAAAGCACTTTCTCTTAGATTGTCTAGTCTATACCCATATTAGATCTTATTTTCAAAATATTTATCACACTACCAACCTTCCTAGCCTCTTAACTCAACAAAAGTATGGTGATCTTGGAAAGATTCTCTTAATACTTTTCGAGCACAGAAACAAAATTATAAAGAATTGCAAGTAATCACTTACCCTCTTAAGGTCCGATAGACAAATTCAGTCTTAGTGGACGTTAATCAACAACATCATCATCATATATGTGTGTGTGTGTGGGTGTGTGTAACTATATAACTTATATAGTTGCATATATAAAGATATGCAACTATATATATATATATAACTTATATAGTTGCATATATAAAGATATGCAACTATATATATAGTTTTCCTATATATGGAAAGGTGCCCATCTAGACCCGGCTGCCTAATGAGGTGGGGTCAGCACGATGTCGATTTATATATATATATATATATATATATATATATATATATATATATATATATATATATATATATATATATATAACAATAAATTACTTACAAATCAAAAAATGAAAAACAAATCTCTCATACATATATATATACCATAGAAAGATCTTTTCCTTTTCTTTGATTCTAAAATTTGAAATCCATTTTCGTTTTAATTTTATTTTAAAAAGAAAAAATTAAAATAAATTTTAAATTTTTTTTTTTTTTTTTTTTTTTTTTTTTTTTTTTTTTTTTTTTTTTTTTTAATATTTCATTGAATTTTGTTTCCTTTGAGTTTTGAGTTTTTTCTTTTCTTTATGTTTGAAGGATTTTTGTTTTTTCTTCTTAACAAAAAAAATGTTATTTCTTTTTTTTAAATTATCGTCAGTGGTCCCTGTGGAAATTTTTAAATTTTTCATTCCTTTTAGTTTTCCTTTGTTTTCACCATTTTTTTAATTTGGTTTTGAATATTTTTAAATGTGTTTTTGTCTCATTAAATACATATATTTTGACGATTTTATCCTTCTTTATTTATATTTTATAATGAAAATTTAAGAAAAGGAAAGTTAGTAAATAAATTTTCAAGTACCTACTTCATCGAATTTTGGTTTTTTTATTTGTGTAGGATTGTTGTCAAGGCCATAGTTTCACTCAGGGTCGCAATTAGTTGCAATTTTAACGCTAGGTGTACAATTTTTTCTTTAGTTAGCGCCATGTTTTTATTTAGGTGTTGATTTTCAAGGTTTTTCTAAACAACTATTATATGTTTTAAGGCCATGCTTGAAAAAAGTTGATATTTTGACATGGTTAGAAAAACTGGTGCTACCAAGCATGTCTCCACCTTGGCATTTTGGGGGTTGATTTTAAAGTTTTTTCGAGCAACCATTTGATCCTTTTAAGCCCATGCTTGAAAAGGTTTTAAAAGTTGACACTTGACATGAAAATTAAAAATGTTATTTGCAATGAGATGAGTAAGAGAGATCTCCATTCTTATGGAACATAATGCTTGAACATCCTACCATTGATAGGTCCTCCTGACAGATCTCGGCTCCATCTGTGTCCTTGATTAAAAATGCATTGCCTCCTTTGTAAGCCTAGATTATGAATGGGCCATTCCATAAGTTGTCAAATTTTCCATGCTTTTCTTCATTCCTGAGATCCCATTTAATACTTTTATCATCAAGGCATGTGGGCGTACCTGTGGTTCACAAGCTTAACACAATCACAAAACCCTAACCACCGCCTTTCAACACCTCGCTAAGTAGGCAAAGTCTCTCCCAGGTAGAAGCAGGGGTTACAGGACGCAGTGTTTGTAACCAGGCTGGGACACGATTATGCTATAAGAGCACTTCGTAAAATATTATGTTAACACTTAGAAAGAAACCATGAATTAGTTCATTAACTCATTAACATTGCATAGCATAATCAAATATAGATCTAAATTAGTAACAACAAGTGATTATGCATCTCCAGCACTTCAGCACTTAGCACTGTGAATTAAGTATAGAATTCATTTTAATTCTTTACCAAGTAATTACTTAAGAAACAAAATATATATTCATTACACATCATAATCAAAACACAAAGCAAATGCATAACACAATGACATCGCATTAAAAGCAAGTTCACAGGCAATGTGATATATGAACACCCCTGCAGGGCTATACATCCAATAAACCGCTGCTTCTCTTATTATTCTGCCAAAATATTACATCCGGGCCACCTCGTACCAAGTAGACTATTACAAGACACAGAGACTGGGTAACTGAGCCCTAGATACTCCTTATTTTCCTTCCAAAATAGATCAAATGCACAGAGCCAAAATTTGTTATCATGACATTTAGCACCTGCTCCAAACAAAGCATCATGAGCAATAAGCACAATCTAGCTAAAATCATATTCGAAAGTATAAAGCCTTTGACTACATACATTCCTTCTCGCATGTAACTACTACTTTGCCACATATACCTCTTATTTATACTTAATATTGCCACACATAGTATAAACATGGGGACACTCCATGGGACAACATCCAAGTAAACCATTAAAACCTGTGAGGGACCCCTTATCAGTCCACATAACCCTTAAAATAGGTAAGATCCATGCCCTTAACTTTGTCTGTACTCCTACTTTGGATCTTGTCAATGTCCAAAAGTGGCCGTGAACTCCAAAACTGACCAAAGTTTCCCTGAAACTTGGTCGAGGGCCGACAAGGCCCCAACACTCACATGTGACCCATCCCAAGTCACTCTGTTCTGATACTGCCGCTTTCAAAAAGCCCGAGCTTAACTGAAGTTGCTCGGGATGAGTCAGCTTTCTCACTGAGCTTCCCCGTCAATGAGTCTCGATCATTCCTCTCAATAGGACCTTCTGCTTTGTTTTACCATCAGAACTACTTGATCTAATTGTGAGCCCCACCATGGATCTCCTCAACACTTATAAGCTTCAGTTTTGCATATGTTGTAACTTTTGTGTTACTCCATCACCTTACCCCTGGATGGAAGTGATCTATTGTTGTACTGTAAGTTGCTCCTGGGATCTCTTCATACTTTCCAATCACAGGAGTAGCTTCATCTGCATTCTGCAACAAAATGCCTTCTTACAATGCTCTCTTGTAACCTGAGCCATAGATTCTTTTAACTTATCCCCACTCAGATGTCTCTCTAGCTTTTATGTCAATCAATTGTTTACATGTCGAGGCAAGGTATTTTATAATTTTCATTGTGTTTTGGCTACCCTCCTAGTCACACACTGTGCTCAAAACTTTTTCTGCCTCCCAAGCCTGCCTATCCTGCTCCTAAACTGCTGGAGGGTTCTACGAAGCCATACTTTCTCAGCCACTTTTCTCCTCCCCGCACAAGCCCCTAACATGAGACACACTTTTCTTTACTTCTTCTTTGACCATGGCCTGCTCTACGAGAAACTTCTTTTTTTCTTTCTGTAGCTGGGCTTCACCAACTCTCTTTCCCTCCTAAAGCTTTGTCTTCATTTTCTTTCATTTCATAGTGTACCATTGTTGTCCCGTGATGTATCCTCTGTGTTTGTGGAATTTTCTTTTCCTTTCCAAGGCTTCTTTGTAGCCTCTCCTTCTCCTCGAAGTTCTCTCGAACCAAGATTCCCATGCATCAAAGAAGACTCTTAGGTGGTTTCTCTTCAATGGTCATTTCTCTTTGTTCTTTCTTTTTATGTTCTAAACTCGTCAATACTTTGACCTATTTTGGAGGTATTCCTTTAAGGTTAACCTCAACTTCCAAGTTGGGGCTAACCTATAGTTTTGTGGGGGTGGGAAACTTGATACTATATCATGTGGTGATCCAAACTTAAGTTCACCCTCTAGAGTTGGTTCGTCCCCCAAGTCCGCGGTCTATGATGAGGAAGGTGCAAATGCAGGGCAATCGCCATGGACCAAGTGAATAGCCTGTTGCACTTCCTTCAACTCCTTCTCAATCCTTTCATACAAATCCACCAAGCTTTGCATATTTTGCAACATGTATTCATAGGCATCCTCCATAGCTCCATGAACAAGACTAATTTCAATGTTAGTGAGAGTGGCTTCCAACTATGGCTTATTGGTGCGCATTTTCTTCCTTGCTAAATGTTTCTTCAGAGTAACTTTCCTAATTTGTGTGGTCATTGTCACAACAGGGGGATATTTAGGTGGTAGTGTTCTAGTAGTCACTTCCTCCTCTCTTCTCCTTCATCTCCCTCCCTCCTTGTCCTTCTACTTCATCTTCAAGTCCCCTCCTCCCGGTGAGCTAGACCCGCACTTCCAAGTACTTCTCTTTCTTCCTGCTTTGTCACTTCCTATGTCCTAGACTTCAACTCTTTTGCATTCTCCTCACTTCTGGGCCCCACTGATTGTCCGACATGTTCATCTTGCGTGACCATTGGGCTTCCTATAGTATTAGTGTCATATAAATCCTCAGACTTTATTTATAGGTACACAAGAAAATGATTTTGGCCAATCCTTGTAATTTGTTCCATATCTCGTGATTCTATGAGCTTATAATATGAATACAATCTTTCCTAGTACTCATCTCTTCGTTTGGTGATGTAAATGAAGTGGGGACCAACGCAAAACTTCTCTATGGGTCGGTATTGATCCAAGGTACACTATGTCATATAAGGAAATGATTCAATGGATACTTTCAACTGCTGATAATATCTTTGAAACACCTACATTGACTGCCATTGCTTCATCATTTGATTGGTAGAAAAAAGTGGTCCCAACAGGTTAATGATCGATGAGTTAAATAAGTGGGGAAGTGATACAGATCTTCCAATAGATAGGAATTAGAGTTAAATGCTTCCATTAATGTAAATCTAGATTTTATGGCGTGGTGTCAACGTCCAAAAGTAGTCTATAAACCCATAAATGTGTTTCCTAACCATTCTGAGCTGCCATTCTAATCTGGCCGGGTGCCTCTAATGGTTATATAACTTCACCAAGGCGAAGTCCAAATCTCCATGAACCTATTGTGCCAGCGATACTAAATCGCGGCAAGTCATCTCCAAGGAGGTTCCTCGGGTTCATAAGTCTTCCATATGGTTTCTTAAATTCTTGTATCTTTCCAACTAGCCTTTATTGATCTTCCTGCTCTATTTCCCTGCTATCTCAGTCTCCTTAACTGTTTATGGAATCCTCTTCCATTTTTAATCTTATCTTCCCCTAGCGTGAGGTGCCTTCACATTGTTGAGGTATGCTCAAAGGTTATGAAGTTAATATCCATTTTCTTAAATCTTCCTGAGTGGGCACACTCCTCTCTTGGATAGATAGGCCCTTCTGTGTTTCCTTCTTGCATTCTTCAACCTTGATAGCTAATTCTTTTCTTTTTGTCCCTCCTGCATTATTACTTTATTTTGTTGCTTTGACTTATCCTATCGTTCTTCTATTAGTTGGTATATTTTCCTAGCTATAAAATCCCTCTTACCTCTTTTTATTTTTGTATTTCTTCCTCCGCTTCTTATGATCTGATCCTTCTCAATCCAAGCATTACCTAAAAAAAGTGGGAAAGAGGCGTTGTCCCCAACAAAATTAATGACTTAAAATTATTCTTCATTTGATGTTCCATGAACAATAATAGTTACAATAGTTACTCTCCCACATAAAGTTATCATCTTTCCCTTAAACATGCCTATCCTTCCTAAAGAAGGTACCATAGTAGGCTTTCCAAAACCTCTTTCCCAAGTGTCTTCTTCATAATATTCACTTGTGTTTTTTCACCCAAGACTATACAAATATGTCAAAGTCTTTTATTCTCAGCATTCTATGTGTTGTTTTGCTTTCATGTTTTTTTGGTAAACTGACATCTTTATGAGCATTCATCGTTTCTTCCAATTGTAGTAACATAGTCTAAAATTCCTCTCACCTTTTCTCTTTATGACTTTCTAACATACCCTTAATCTCTCGATTCTTTTCATAATTTCTTGTCTTATGTCCCTCCCTTCAACTTTTGCAATAATTTTTGGACAATCCTCAACCTTATGACCAACAACCTTTCAACAAAGACAAATAGGGCCTACCATGTGGAATTCCCTTATAGTACATGTCTTGGCCTTCTACAATTATAACACAAAGTCAATCCTCTTTCTCTCTTAAATGTTCCCCAATATATTCTATACTGCGCACTTCCCCTAGGATCATAATGTTGGACGTAAGTAATTTGCAAAAATTCTTTCTGGTTTATTGCATCCACTTATTAGTCCAAAAATCTTCTATGCATATGAATAACATATCTTTCATTCTTAAATTTACTCAAATCAACTCTTTCTTTTAAATGCACCCTAGCCTTCAGATTAGGACACACCCATTAAACATATTTAAATTCATGCTTTCAAACAAAAAAATTCACTTCATCTTTCTCTTACCAAAGAACAAATCTTTGCCTCTTTTAGAATCTTGTACCTCTTTTCTTCAGAACAACTTAATTTATTGGCACAAAGCTTCACAATTCAAGTAGATTACTGCACACTTCAGCAGCAGACCTATGCATAGATATTTTATTTTTCTTTACCTTCAGCTCTCAAAGAATCATGCTGTGTCCCAAGAATGAACCATTTATTGGCATTGTGGGAAACCTAGGGTTCAATGCCAATGCACCAAAACCCGACCACGCCCCTTCGACAAACACCTCCCATGAAGCATGAAAAGTCTCACCGAGGTAGAAGTGTGGGTTATATGATGCAGGTTCAGAATTAGGGTTGGGGACATGATTCTCAGAGTGGTTAATTTCAAAAAATATTTTGTTAACTCTTAGAAGTGAACATGCATTATTTTTATTAACCTCATTAACACCACAAAACATAATCAAATATAGATCGGCGAATTAATAATGAATGATTATATACCATGAGAACTTAGCACTTAGTACTGTGAATTAATTCTAGCATTCATTTATCCTTTAACACAAGTAAAGTATTAAGCAACAAAATATATATTCATTACACATCATAATCAGCACTAAGCAAATGTATAACATAAATGACACTCACACAAAGAAAACCATGAGACACCGTATATGCTATTCACCCCAAGGTGGTGCTACATCCATAAACCTCTTTGCCTCTTTTATTATTCACCAAAATATTATATCCAGTCACTCATGTGCACTAAGACACAAACTCGACCTTCACACACAAGATAGGAGATCTACACACTAAGCACCTGATAATTCTTCTTTACCTTCCAAAATAGGGTCAAATGCACAGAAAGCTAAAAATTACCATGACAGCACCTTTCTCCACACTGAGAATCACTGAGCACTCAAGCACACCATTAAAATTACAAATGTTAATAAAGCCAACCACATACATTCCCTTTCACATATAACTATTGCTTCACAATACATTCCTCTTATTTATACTTTTACAAAATCTTACAATAAGGACTAAACATGGGGAAACCTATAACACATCCATAAACCCAGGGACTCTTTTACTGGTCCACATAACCCTCAAATAGGTGAGATCCATGATCTCATCTCTACCTGGGCGCTCCATCTTAGACCATTTTGTCGAAGTCCAAAAGTGGGTCAAATTAAACTAACCACAAAGTTTCCCAAAACTTGGTCAAGGGAAAACAATCACCTAATTTGAAGTCATCACTTTGGTAATGCCTCTCTTAGATTTTCTTATATTCTCCTAAATCACCCGAAGTTTAAGTTATAAACCCTTCTCTAGATTGTTGCAAATGTATCATTTGATTGATTCTTATTTGAATATCATTTGGTTCAACTTGCACTTCCCTAATAACTTCAAGGACATGGACACCTAAAGAAGTGGGAAAGACAACATTCATTCCATAAACCAACTAGTATGGAGACATTCAATTGACCCTCTTTGTGGTAAGATTGTCTTTCCCAAATAGCATGTACCAACTTGTTGTGCCATGATTTTGGTTGTCCCTACAAGATCATCTTGATATTGGTTACCAAACTCTTTTTGAAGATCAATATAACCCATTACCCCTCGAGGATAATAGGTTGTAGAGTGTCTTAAGGTGATTTGGTACTTGCTGAAAAAATCTATCATCTTCTTTTATCCTCAATATTGTTGCTTTATAATGAGCACTGGGCATCCAAATTTAGAAAGTATGTTAGTTTCCAAAATTTTATGATCACAACATCAGTGGCTTTTTTGGTGAGTACAACTTCAATCCACTTGGTAAAATAATCGGTAGCGGTGAGGATCCACCTCCTATACTGGCTTGATGAAGGTGGGTGAATCTCTTCAATAAAATCCAAACCCCATTGTTAAAATGGATCTTCAATTGAATCGACTTCAAGGGTAAAGGCAGAAATTTACTTTTGCCTTCAATGATCCGGAAATTCAGATGAGATCACTTTTGTGACATCTCAGAAATGGTTGGCCATGAGAAACTACAACTCTAAGAATTTTACTTTGAAATACCCAGTTCAAGTTCCCACCACAATATCCTTCATTGAACTCCTACAAAGATTTGTCAGATTCATATTTCAAAAAATTTAGAAGAATACCTCCAACATCTTTCCAGTAAAGATTTCCATTCACAATGCAATATTTCAAAGATTTAAGTTTCAAAAATCTAGCTTTACTTTTTGTCAAACCAAGAGGAGCTTGTAGATGATGTAAACATAAATAAGATTTGTATACCAGGGAGAGTTTGAGAAAACCTCTTCAACTTGTTGAGTCGCATGTTCTTCTTGTTCATCAACTATAGCTAGAAAATTGATATCCAAAGCGTGAAAGTTTGACTCAACCATCAATTTGGTTAATCCTTGACCCTTGATAAGCTTGGATGGTTTGATCTCAATATCATACTCAAGGATCACAACCATCCATTTACTCTCTCTCCATATGGATTTTCCGGGTCAAAATATTTCACCACAAACATTAGGGACATAAGCAAATGATATGCATGGAGAATGTATACTCTTAAATATTTAATTGCTTTCACCAAAGAAAAGCCTATTTCTCCATGATGTTGTAATTCAATGAAACATCTCTTAATGATTTAGTCAAGAATGATATAGGTTGTCTATGGCCTTCATTGTTCTTCTGTTAAAAGGATTGTTAATGGTATGTTTAGGAAGCAAAAAGAATAAGAGATCTTTCGTATAATCAGATCGATAGTACAGGGCTTCACAAGCCCTCAAGCCACTTGATCAAATGAATGTTTTTATTCTATGTTCCATTTTATTTTTTGTATCTTTTTTAAGCATCTTTGTTATGTTTCTGAAGAGTTTTGCCAAATTAGGGATACAAATATTCTTTGAAATTTTGCCTTCCTATGAAGGACTCAGTAATTCCTTAATGTTTGATGGTATATATCTCTAGATATTTCACTTTCTAGTCTATATTTTGATTCCATATTTAGATATGGTGTGACCCAAAATTTTACCCTCCCCTAAATGAAACAAGGTTTTCTTGGGATTGAGTGCGAGATTCCAAACATCCCTATACTTTTGAAAACTCATGAGGTAGTTGTAAGTGTTCTTCATCTCTTTTGAATCGACATTTACGCCATCCAGGTATATGACTATAAATATCCCAAGTTCATCCACAAAAGCAATGTCCATTTCTCTCTTCTAAATTTGGCACCGACATTCATTAAACTAAAGATCATTTTCACATACATGAAAGTAACCCAAAGTGTGGTAAATGATGTATTTTTTTTATCATCAGGGTGGACTAAAACTTCGTTGTAGCCAGAAAAACCATCTAACAAAGAGATTCTACTGGATCCAACTACCTTCTATATAATATGGTCCATTGCAGAGGATAGTTGTCTTTAAGGGAGACTGAGGTTTCAAATCACTGCAGAGCCTGATTTCTCCACTCTTTTTTCTGGTAGGAACTAGATTGGAAACCCATTTTGAGAACCTTAGAGGGACAATGATTTTAGCATCATACATTTTCTTAATTTCCTTTTCAATTAGGGGCATCAACTTGGGGTTAATTCTTCTAATTGTTTTCTTAAAAGGATTATGATATTATTTTATAGGGATTTTTTTTGTATAATATTGGTGTCATAAGATTTCAAGTCTTCATAGCTCCATGCAAAAACTTCTACAAATTATTTGAACAGTTCAATATATTTTTGTTTTTGGGCAGGAGGTAAACATTTGGATAATTTAATCATTTTAGGTTCCTCATATGTTCCTATGTTACACTCCTCAACATATTTCCCAGTAGGTTCAATTTTTTTCTTTTTAGCTACATCATTGAAATCAAACAGTTTTTCCAATGCGACTAACCCTCTAGGCAGGATGTTATCTTTTAATTGAAAAAAATCTAAATTTTCTTCTTTTTCATTTATTTATTCTAAATATAGTTTACTTACACTTTCATTATCACTATATACATAAATGTTTGCACATTGAAATTCATTTTTGGACTGCAAGAAATCATCAATCTGTTCATCATTACCAAACACTTTCCGGTACCTGATATTATCTGGGACAATAGGTCTGCATTTCACCTCCATTGTGTATTGGTGATTCAGATGGAAATGTATTTTACAAGTGGCTGATGAAGTAGCCAGTCCATTTGCAAGTATGTTTTGACCTTTGGTAATCACCTGCAAGTCATATTCAATAAAACATTGTAAAAAATCCAAAACAACATTTATATAGGCCCTGAGTCTAGGGTGTTTGGTAGAATACTTGTCTTTGATCTGTTTAATGATAAGTTCATATTCAAATCTTACTAAAATTCTTATGGCACCAAGATTTTTCAACAATTTCAGGCCAAGCACCAATGCTTCATACTCAGATATATTGTTGGTGCATTGGAAATTTATTTTATAAGAATGGCTTTCTGAAAACCTTGCTTTGGATTGTGTACCCATACATCAACTCTGTTAAGCCCTAATATTGGCTCATTACCCCTTAATTGGGGCATATTATATTATTAATGTTATTTTATTTATCTTGGCTTTAGGCCATTAGTTGTAATTATACCTCCTAGTCTCCTATATATACCAAGGAGACATTTTCATTTTGAATCATCTTGTACTTGTACATTTAAGTGGGGTAAAAGGAGGTTTCCCCCTCGAAGAGGATTATTATCTGAAATTATCTCTTTTTCAAGTCGTTGAGTACTTTTTCTGAGGTTTTTCTATGTTATATTGATATTTGATTCTTAACATATGGTATCAGAGCTCAAGGTCTTGGGGTTTCGCTGCTACATCTGAGACGCCTTTGAATTTTCCCTATAACTTGTTTTCTACAAAGTTTCAAAAGGAATGGCTTGGAGTATATTTAGTAGACGGATCAAGGTATGTTGGGTTCAAATTTCAGCTCCTGGGGCCTTATACTTTTGGAGATACAACCTATACAAGATAGGGTTCTGGAATAATCCTAAACTGAGTCATTGTGGAATTTTCTCTATAAAAAAATTTATGTAATGCTTCAGACCCTAAAATATGGAGTCTATTCACATAAATTATTAAGGTATATTTGGTAAAAATTTTATCTTCTGGGTCATCTTAAATTTGTAGATACACCCTGTGTAAGATAGGGTATCTAACTAGTCCTATTGACTAGTCTCAAGAAGGTGTTCCAGGTAAAACAATCATAAATTCTTCCTAGAGTATAAAAATTGAATGAGACTGGTTTCATTGGTTTGTGGACAGTCTATAGTATTTCTGGTATGAGTTTCAGAATTTTATATCAATTATTTTGTGTGAGGCACGCTATACAAGTGAGATATCCTGGAAAGTCCAAAAATCGGCAAGTTGTGGGGAATTTACCGTAAATTCCACTTGGAACATCCAATTTTGATCAGACCTATGGCATTGCAGAGAAAAATATTAGAGAACTACATAAAATAAAGTTTCATACCCAGAAGGGTTGAAATTTGGGAGATACAATAAAAGAAAGATTGTCTAGCAGAACCACCTCAAAATCAAGGTTCAAAAGTGATACTTGGCCAACATGCCACCCAAAAATGGAACTTATACACCAAATAAGCCTCCAAACAATCCTACTTGGACTCTTGATGAAGGTGAAGAAATGTGTAGGGACATAAATGATTTACAAAAGAATATAGTAACAAAAGATGAACTACAAGAGATGGAAGCTAAGTTGGAGGCAAAGATGG